>JAJEKB010019891.1:210295-238018 GCA_022393335.1 Macrotrachela quadricornifera
TTCGACTTACAGTACTTTGCAACATGATTGTACTTGAGGCATAAGTAGCACTGTAAGGGTTTGGTGTTCTGTGTAGCTGGTTCTGCTGTGAAATGCATTGAATCCACCTGTAGACCAGTATGTATAAATGTATTACGATTTTGTGGGTCGTAAAATGTTATTTTGACTGTTGTGGTCGGCTTATTTTGTTCTCTATTAGTAAGTCGGACAACATCAATAGCATTAAGTCCCACATCCTTTAATGCTTCAGTTATTCGACTTTCTGGAATTTCTAAGTCAACTCTTTTAACAAAAGCGACCTTTTCCGTGTCTTGTACTCTCTGTATAGAACGAGGTACAAATATTTTCGTAGATGCCTGACCATTTGTTGCAAGTATTGGTGCTAACTCATTTAATATACGATTAAATGAACTCACATCACTTGCATATAATGTAAAAGTACCTGATCTACTAAGTTGGATATTAGCAATTTTGATGTCCTTGAGGTGTTCCTTGATCAAGTCGTTCAGTTGCATTTTGTTCAATTTGACACCTTCAACTATAAGAGGTGCAATTGAGAATTTTGATTGGTTGATCTTGCCAGCCAATGTATTGTTGCCAGCTGTTGTATAATTTGTCGATTGTGTTGTTGTTGGCCTTTGTGACTGCGTTGCCGGCCTTTGTGCTTTGTCATTCGGAAGACTAGTCCGTTTGGCTGCACCACCCCCACCTCCTTTCTTTGGAGGCATTATCACACCGAAAACAAGGTAATCGAAGAATAAATTGGTAATAAAATTGTTTTATTAAATAGTAAATAGATAAATAAATAAATAATTCAAGGTTAATTGAATAACCTACCAAAAAGACCAATTATTATTTAATTACAATAGTATATTAAGAATAATGTCAAATTAACCAGGTGAAATAATTTGCAATTAAATTACAAAAAATAAAATAATATTCGAAGATAGAAAATTTTACTCCAAAAGACGAAAAGACGCGTCCGATCGCTAGCTCGTCAAAATGGTGAATGTTATAACTTAACTTAGTGTGTGTTCAAATCATAATCTAATAATTGGCAGCATTTTAATATAATATCGTTTCTATGTATCTGCCATATTTAGAAAATTTTTTACTAGCAAACAAAATATTAAAAAAGAAATAATTTTCCTAATAATTATATGAGATTGACTCTTTAAATACTTCTAGCACTTTGAAAATAATGAACAACACAACACTGAAAATTATGTGTTGTTAATTGATGTCAGTATTTTATGACTTTGTTCAATTCTTTGATTAAATAACATAGAAGACAATTGATGTGATAATACAACTATTATCTTGTCGTAATTGATGTTCATCGCATTGACTATATCTGTATATTTTGCTTGAAAAAAGATTTGCATAAATATTTATCTTTATAAGACTCAAAAGCAATTAATGTGTATGATGAATTCGAATTATTGTGATTAAAAGGCACTGAATGTCGCATATTTTTTGAGTAATTTTGTCAAATAGCTTAGTCCTGAATCAAAAGAACAAAATTATATGTGAAAGGAAATTGATGAATCTATTTGTTTTTACCAATAAGTTTTTACTATGCTAGACACAAATTTGAGATTCTTCAACGAACATCAATATTTAAAGAGGCATGTTACTTATGTTCCCAAATGAACATTCTTAATATATTCTTGATTATTATCATCGAACAAGCTAAAGTTCAATTTTATCCTCCTGATCATGTTCAAATAGATATTACTCCAGAATGCATCGGATATATTTTGAATCAATAACAATCTTACGATTGTGCTATCGAATATCTTGAAAAATTTAAGAAAATCAGAGAAACTATTTGTGATGAAACGATTTACTTGCTTCTCGTTTATTTATTGAATAGCCTCGTAATACATATTACATGTATCAATGTGCTCAGTAATCATTCGAGTTATGAATATGAAAAGTAGTGATCGGCAGGACTTGTTACATAATTGTCTATTCCGAATATTTATCTATTGTTGCTATTCTTTCGAACCGTCAATGAGATGAAACAAACTCTTCTTAATCTATGTAAAAGTTTTCTGCCTAGATGATCGAGATATATTGATAAAAGTTTATTCCATTTAGGTAAATGTTATAATTATCTAATCAGTTCAAGTTGAAATATAATTATTACAAATATGCACTTGCTATTAATGAACAATATTTCTCCAACATAGATTACGTTCGATGCAATACAACATCAAAGATTTGGCAATTTTCCGAAGAAATCGTATTTATTGACCTTAATAAACGATCAAATAAAACCTCCTATACATTTAAATTTGCCTCTTAAAAGCAATATTTTCATTTTATTAGCATCATATATTGCTTCCAATTTTATTCGAATTCAAAATTTTTCGTTGTTATTAGTGCTTTGAATTTGAGAATTTTTCGAAAAGTATTCTTTAAAATCAAACAAAAAAAAAATTAAAATATCGAAGCCCATAAAGACACTCTATAATTTAAAAATCACACCCGCGGAAGGAGTAATGATTTGACTAGAACTTGTGCATATTTTTGATATTTGTGAAAGGTATTTTAACTACAAGCTATTCTAACCAAGATTAACATTCGCTGAAATTTTAGTTGAAATTAGTTAAGAATATAACAAAGTTGGTTTCTGAGGAGAGTCTCCTTAATGCTCTGAAAACGTGATTCTTGTTCAAGTTGATCAACAAACTTACACTGATCTCAAAAAACTTTTTCGAATGATTGCCAACTAGAGAAACAAACCATGTCAGACGAAGATTTGTAGAGCTTCTATCAATCTACGATAAAATCTTATCAATATGGTAAATATATACATAGCACTGTTTCATTCAACATACGAATATTGACATATTGACGGTGCTCATAATAGAGAATAGAATGGATAATTAGCTACAGATGTTCATAACTGCATGGTCATATGGATCTAATAGGACTCTAACAATTAGCGCGACGAATGATATGCCAATCACTTACATATGGTTGATGATATTATCTAGTATGACCTTCGTTAATAATTTGTACATTATTCTTTATAAATTCACTTCAAAGTATTCAAAATCTTAGAGTATCAGCTTTTCCTTTAAGAAAAATCAGTTCATTTTTTTAGAACAACTTGAATTGTTTATTTGTTTTTGTTCATTCTTCCATATTAAATAGAACGAGGAAAATATTTTAAACATCGAGTCGAATTTTAAGATGATTACATTTTTGAATAATATTTTCTAGTTCCATTTTTATTTAAAAGACATATTCACTTGCTTCAATTATCTTCTTCTTGCACTGTCGAAAATCATTTTCTGCTGTTATATTTGTTAGTCCTATTCAAGATAGAAAGAGTTGTTTTTTTTTATGTTCAAAACATTTATGTCTTACACATACTTTCAGAAAGTAGAATGATTGATGATACCGCAATATCTTTTCTGATTGATATTTGTACTCCATCTGCTCTTGTTTATTCGTATTAAATGAACTATTATCCTAAATTACACCTATCGGTTATTCGTGTTTAATATTCCGTTTTTTATTGTATCCTTTCTTTGCGATGAAAAAAAATATAGTGAAAAAAAATAATTAATGTATTAATATGATAAAAAGGAAGACTTTTCTTTTTCCATAATTGTTTGTAGATAAAATAGAAACAGTTTTGATGAAACATTTATTGTTGGAATTTATTTATTATAAGCTGGCGCAACTTGATATTCAATGAATGCTTCATAGAGTAAAAGTGTTGTTGACCCTTGTCATTTGAATATGACTTGATAATTTTCATCCGATTTTTATTATTTTTGTTTTCGATATTAAGACTTCTTGTCCAGTCGGATAGATTCGACAGGTAAGTAAACCAAAATCAGCATTTAATGAGACTGAATGGTTGTTTCTACTTTGTATAGTTTGGTGACTCAATAGTAATTGTCAAGTTTTGCATTGAATAATTCTAAAATAGACTTACATTCGAACAAACGTAAAATGGCGTATCAGCGATATTTAGGAAACTTGTTGCATCTAGAATCCATGAATAGACCACCATTGCATGGAAAATCAGGAGAAGTCATACCATAGTCTAGTTCACATTTAGGCTCATCAGATTCAAGATTATCTCCTAGGACAAAATTAGCAAGAGTAACAGATAGAATTAGAACAATAACTTGAAGCATGTTTTAGTATTAGGTAAAAATGATTGCTCTTTCAGTCTTTCATATACCTTTTATATGATTTTTCTAAAAAAAAAAGATTAATAAGACTTTAAAATATAGCCTTAAATGATTGATATCAAAGTTTGATTCTAACAAGTGTACTGTACTACCGAATCATTTAGAACATAGATGATAAAAGAGGAACACATTAAAATGGCTTTTGAGGTAACCGTGAATGTTTGATATTAAAGTTTAATCGTAAGTAATAAATGAAGCTTTAGAACTTCTAGATTTCATAAAACGACACTGATAAGAAACTATTGAATGAAAATGTTTCAACTATGATAGAATATCTTTTTAAAATAAGGATTCAAATAAGTAATTATATAAAAGTAGATATGCAATATTGCATATAATATTACTTACAACGATTTATTCAGTGAATTATTAATAATTATTAAATAAGATGTCTTTTCTTCTCAGAATCGATAGGTTAAGCTAAGACCTTCAAGTTTAATAGATCCTGATGAAATACACTTTTGATAAGAATATCAGCTCCATTCTACGTGATAAAGTGATTTGTTGCAGCCTTCCAATTATATCTTTGTTTAGATTATATTTTTAACGAGCTATTGCATAACTTCTAAGATTTTATTGAAAGAAAAAAAATAAAAAGGAGCATTTATTTTTTTCCAAGATCATTCATAGACAAACTCGAATTATTCATTATGAAATATCTTCAGTTGAAAAATGTTAATTAAAAGCTCGTGTAACGTTATAATCGATGAATGCTCCATAGAATGTCATTTGTTCTGCTCCTACAAATTTCACTACAACTTGGTAATTTTGATCCGATTTTTGCACCACATATTCTAACGTTGTATCTGAAATTAAGCCTTCTTGTCCATTTGGATAAATTCTGTAGAGAGGTAAACTAAAAGTAGGTTTTAACGAAACATTAAACGGTTGTTTTTGTTTGGTATAAGTTGCTGATTCAATAGTAATTGTCAAATTTTGCATTGGATAATTCCAAAATATACGTACATTCGGACAAACATAAAAGGGAGTTTTGGCAATTTTCAAGAAACTATTGCTGCATCTGGAATCCGTGGATAGACCACCATAACATGGAGTATTAGGATAAGTCGCACCACAGTCAAGTTCACACTTGGGTTTGTCAGAGTTAAGATTACCTCCCTGAACAACATTTGCAAGTGTAAGAGATAGAACTACAACAATGATTTGAAGCATATTTTAATACTGTAGGTTAGAATGATTGTTTTTCACTCGTTCACATCCTATTTATATGATTTTTTGAAAAAAAAACAGATTAACAAGACGTAAGATATAACCTTGAATGATTGATATCAAACAGGTGCGCTGTACTTTCAAATCACTGAGAGCAAGATGATAAAAGAAGAAAACATTAAAAAGGCTTTCAATGTAATCTCGAATGTTTGGTATCAAAGTTTAATTCTAATGGGTATATTACACTCATAAATCATGCAGTGCGTAAGTAGGTGTTCGAAATGAAGTACATTACGTCGAAGACGTATTACTTTTATCTTAAATTGAGATAATGAATAAAATTGTCTGAGTACAAATGGTCTCATTGATGGGCTGTATCAATATCATTTAGCAATGATATCTCGAAAATAAAAGAAATCAGTTACATACATCAGTATTCTAATATGGCTGTTGACGACATTTTTCTTCTTTCTGTTTCAATTACGCCATCAATAGAGCTTGCATATCACATTTTAACAAGGGAAGAGAATATCCCAAGTATGTAACTATCTTAATATAACTACTGAAAATTTCATATTATTAGTGTCGATACTTTTCGTACAATGTGCAACTTTATCTACTCCTATATCTTGTTCGTCACTAAATGTTTTTGCACAACGTGTAATGATATTCGGTTTACTTGATGCGTTGATGCTAATTGATTCTTTCTTAAGGCATAGTATAGCAACTCTATTACAAGAATAGATGATGAACTTCGACATAAAGCATATCTGAAAAGCTATATTTATTCGATTTTGGAGCAAGAGGCAAACAAAGTTGCACAAGATATTTCTTATCAATTACTTAGTTTATCTTACTTTTTTGCTTCATCATTTCATCATGTTTTTTCGTTTAAACGCACATGGTCACAAAAGATTATGATGGAGAAATAAAATTGCACATCAGTCAATGAAGTGGAAACTTTGATGTCAGTGTGATGGTAAGCATAACAAATTCAATTGATTAACATATAAGAGTATTTTTTAATAGTACTGTATGAAGGGCTCTATCAAACATATCCTTTGCTAATGAAAATGACCCCTATACACTGAATATGACGTCTATTTTAAGCATTTTAACAGATCATTTTCTAGATTTCAACAAGAATTACAATTTCAGAAAACGTTAATAATATTTTATTATGAATCGTATTGATCATATTGTTATTAATACTCACGATCGTATTGATCAGGCAGCAGCCTTTTTTGAGCGTATGGGCTTCACTATTACGCCACGGGGCTATCATTCAGTAGGTTCAATCAATCATACCATTGTTTTTAAGACCACCTATCTGGAACTGTTGGGATATCCAACAGGCAAGCCGGCAGAACAATGGTCAGAGTTTGCCGAGCTGCCGGCTGGATTGATGACTATTGCGCTCAAAGCCGATGATGCCGATCAAGTGCAAAATACGCTCATAGCACATAGATTGACACCACGACCAAGTTTTAAATTGTCACGTCCTATAGACTTGGGAAATAATAAAATGATGGATGCCCAATTTCAAGTGATTACCTTAGCGCCCAATGCTGTTCCTGGTAGCTATCTATTCTACTGTCAACATATCACACCAGAACTTGTTTGGCGTCCTGAATGGCAGACTCATACAAACGGTTGTATTGGCATGACACGGCTTAGTATCAACGTGAATGATCCGAAAGCAGCAACTGAATTATATCGGCGTGCGATGGACGTCGTTAAAGTTGAAGATGCTGAAGCAAATAGTTGCATCATCTACTTACCAAATTTTGAAATCACATTAGTTAATGAGAGCAACAAGCCTTTGGGTATGTTCAAACTGGTATTCGGCACTGAGTCACTTGAAAAAGTGAATGTTGCTCTTACGCAAGGTGGAATAGATCATTACAAAGAGGGTGAACGAATTCTCGTTGATTCACTATCTCACATCGGTTGCGCACTGGAATTCGAATGTGTTATATAATCCTAGTTCCAGCTACTATCTCTCTTTTTCGGATAAATAAATGGATTGAATTATTTAGAATTTTACATGGATAATTAACTTAAGACATTGATTAATTTTATTTAAATGATTAAGTTTTCGAAAATTTATTTTTAATTTTAATATTTTCATCAAAATGTTCTTTGCAAGTAGGACGAGTTTTTATTGAGAACAGTAGTCATTGATTTAATCACACTTCGGGAAAATATTAATGGAACTTAATCATTATTTAAGAATATTAATCTTATTGGTGAAAGAAAAATGTGTAAGGTTTTGAAAAGTATCAACGATCTTAGCTAGAGATGTTCTTTCTTATTTTAAATTTTTGTTTATTAAAACTACGTCAAAAATTTCCAATAAAACAATTTTCAGAGATGTAACCAGTTTTCAACAGATGACTCATACCACGAACATTTGACAGTTATTTATGTTAAACATAGGTCTTTAAATCTGAACAGTAATCGAAACTTCAATTATTCTCGACAGAATCGTGTTTAAATCAAAAGTTAAGTTCAATCGTCTTGTGGAAAAAATGCCAACTTTGAGTAAAGGGAAGCATTCATCATTATTGTGAATCATTCTTTTGAAAAATCCTTCATGTTTGCTTATACCTGGTTATCTTTAACAGCTACTATATGACCGGTTTATTGGAAAGCAAAGTCACATGCCAATCTATTGTGTATGAATTCCCACCTGTCTATATCTGTATTTAATCTCATACTTTTCATCACTCGAAGGTGAATGAAGAAAGATGAAGAACTCAGTCGACATGTTTCCTATAGTATTCTAATGTTTGCAAACACATTTATAGATGTAATTCGTTAGATTTTGAGAAAAACAGTAAAGCTTTATTTGTATTGAAGTGAACTGTTAGAACTATTTTTTTCACTACTTTTTTGCGGGATAGTGATAAAATAGTGTCAAACTATGTGGTTAAAAGAGCACCATCATTTCCATTCTGTCTAAGATGCGATTGTCTATTTAGAACTCTTTTGTGTATAATATTTATTAGAGAGACAATAGAATCTTCCTAATATTTCACTGTATTGACTAAAATAAGTCGGACACCACACTTAAGGATGGATAAAAAATTGTTAGTTTCCGGAAAATATAACGAATTATATCTATAACTGTGTTTTCAAGTGTTAAAATATCATTACTGACACGCAACCCAATTCTTTGTCTTTCTTCGTTCATACGTATGTAGTGAAACTTAAAAAACAATAGGCATGTGTGAAAATAATATCACTTGTCTATCTGAATTGCAATTTTGAAAACACAGTCAAAATTCCGAAACCTTTTTGTTTATACTTTTCTACGAGGCAGCTGAACCTAACTGTATGAAAACTAGCGTTGTCGGACTAACATGGTTTCAGAATCTGTACTTTCGTGACATCAATGATGCCTAAAAAAATTATTCGATCATATAGGATATTGTTAGTAGCAGCAAATAAAAAAATATTTTATCTTATATATTGAAGAGAAATATTTTGTTATTTGTGTCATTGATCAAATTGATCCAATTAACAGAGAGGAAACATATTCTGTCTACTTTCGATTTTCTCCTTTCATATGAAAAGTTTTTATACATGTATCTTTTGCTACACTTGACTTTCAAATATAAGGATAAGCGAACACTTTGCTCATGAGATTAAGTGAAAACAAATATTGTGTTTTAGACTCCTATGAGAAATATGAATTTAATATCTGATCAGGTATCAGAATCATCTGACGATAGATTATTACTCGGCAAACATCGAAAATATTTGAATAATGATTCATGTAGCTGTTGTTTCGATCTTTGCTCATTAGCTCATGCTCATGCTCAAATAGTTCATGAACGAGAAATGTCAGGCTATACTGTTCGTTTGTGGACACTCAACGAAAATTGTGGGACATCCAAAGCTGAAGGACCGTGCTGCAATGATGCTGGGGTCCTGAATTTTATGCGTGTCTAAAGTGGTGACAAAACGGAAAAAAGAATTATTCCACATACTACACTTACGGATGGATTATGTGTTCTAATTGCAAGGGTCTTCGCTTTATTCTAGTGTGGTACCCGTTGCATGTGAAATGGAAAAATTATCACTCATCAATTATACGAGATTGCAGGAACAGCACAAACCTTCCCGCTTCAATAATCAGAAAGTCGTCGAATAAAAGCACATGCCTGGGATTCGATGATGTTTGGTCATCTTCGGAACAATCGATTGATGATGTACTCGACTAATATGTTGAATTACCTGTTGATCTTCGAGCCAGTGTCCTGAAGAAATATCATATAGAATACTGCAACAAATTGGTGGGAAACACTATTCGACTACGTTGTGTTTATTAGGATTTATTTATTTAATAGAGATTTTTTGGGATTTATTAACTGTATTAAGATTTTCGTGCACTCTCAGTCGATGGTTGCTCGCTTCGCCCTCATCCTCACCTGCGACCATTCCTTAAAAACCTTAACTACTCTAAAACATTAGAAGTGTTCTTTTTCTCAATCATAGAATCATCGAACAGAAACGAAAGTTTGTTCTCAGTTTTATCAATTAGCAGACACATTTCGCCAAACATGCATCTTCATTTTTTTTCTATTCCATTTTATTTTCAATTTTTCGACTTTTTTAAAATTCTTGTGCTTAATTTTATTATACAATAAATAACACTGCATTGAATTCTATTTAAAAAAGCAGAAATATCTAAATTTGAATTATTGGTGATTTAGTAATCAGTTGCTGAAAAGCAAGAATTGAGAGCAGCAAGTTGATTTGTTTATCAATAGGAAACTAGTGATGGATAGTACACTATTGTCAATCAATATCGAAATTATATGAGATATACAGTAAATGATTATTCGATTTTTTTCTTAGATCGTTTGAATCCATTTGTTAATATTATCAAGTGTATGTTGTGCTTCAGGATAATAAAGAAAAAACATAGGATATATATGTGTCATATGTAAACCTTCTTCAAATTTTACATTAACACCTGCTTCCTTAGCTTTTGTCCACATTCGTCTTGAATCATCTTCCATTTTTTCTGCCGTACCCACATTGATATACAATGCTGGAAATCCCTCAAATGAACCAAACAAAGGACTAAATCGGGGATCATCAAGAGATAATTGAACGCGATGGGAGCCCAATAATTGTTCCATATACCAATTTTTATCGAATTGAGGTGATATATCAGTATGACGATTTCGGGTGTAACTCTCACCAGACATTGACAGATCAGTGAACGGCGATAGAACAATAACACTACGGGGAACAGGTAATTGATGATTGATTAGAGCTTGAACAGCTAACAAAGCAAGACCGCCACCAGCTGAGTCGCCCATAATCATCAATTGAGATGGAGAAATGTTCTGGCGGAGAAGGGCACGATAAATTGCAACTGTATCATCCACAGCTGCAGGCAACGGATGCTCGGGACAAAGCCGATATTCCACATGAAGTATAGTCAGATTGAAAAGTTCAGACAGACGACATTCAAGTCCGCTAAAACCTATTAGAGTATAAAATAATACTTTATATACTGCTATACATTATATAAAACTGCTTACTATGAATATTGCCTAACAGATACCCTCCACTATGGATGTAGAGTAATATTTTATCAGAATCTTTTTGAATGGTTCTTGGAGGATAACTAACCCAATATGCATCAACTACATGTCCATCATATTCAAAGACTTCTTTATTAATTTGACATTGGGATGGTTTAGGAATTAAGGAGTTCATGGTGAAGGAAGCACGCATTTCTTTAATTACAGTAAGTGCATCTGCTGACATGTTAAAGTTTGGAAATGGCATCATTCGCAGCATTTCTTCAAAAGCTCGATAATTTGCACTAAGTGTTGGTCGAGCTCGATCTGGTATCAGAGAGTGTTTTATAGATAATATGGAGTGTATTAAACGAACACAAATATATTTTGGATCTGTTGAACTATATCGGAAAGGAATAGCAATAGCCACAATCAAAATAAATAAGGCCAATTTTTTCAGAAATCCAAGCAAAGTATTTAGAAACGACATTATTTAATGTATCTAAAAAAATGATTTCTTATTCTTGTGATTATTTTCGTTATTGCTCCTGTTTCTACTTACCGTTTGAAAAAAATGTGTACTTGTTTTTCTTTTTTCTCACTTTGTTGTCACTTTATATACCGCGCACGTTCTGTGTTTTTACGGCCCGAAAGTACAATAGGTCATATGACAGAGTATTGCACCATATAAACCTCTACTATGAATTAACAAAACCGACAAAACTTTTGATAAATTGCTCGAGACTTGCACGTATTTATGTCATCAGAAATGCCTCAATTTTGATTATTAATCGCCGATTTCTCAATTAAGATTTCATCGAGGGACCTATATCCTTATTCTCTAGATTTTTGAGAGAGGGTCCATGAGTCCATCAACGAATGGAAGCACTCGACTAAATTTGACTTTTTGAGTTTTCTCTCTCAGCTTGTTCAGCATCATCAAAAACTTCTAAATCCAAATTTTTAGCTCATTTTGAGGTATCGATCAGAAATTAGCTTGATTTTACTTTCGAGCACTCACAAATGGACTTCAAAAAAATTGCGAAAAATCATCATACAATGATGACTTTTTTCCTTTATAAAAAAATCCACATATTTTTTAGTGCCATATACCAGGAGATAGAGCGTGAAAAGTTGAACGAAACTAGCTATTTATATATTAGTTTGTAACGGGTTGATTTTATTTTATTTGCCAAATACTTTCGATGAACGTCCATTCTTTCACGAAAAATATGCCAATTTTTTTCATTGTATTGATTGTCATTCAGCCATTCTACGAGTACCTAGGCTGAATTTGATATATGTTGTGCAGTTTGTTCTGCTCTACAAAATGGTTAACAAAAACTTGGAAAAAATAAAAGTTTAAGTTGACTATGGCGTATCCAGAATATTTTCCATATATACCCCTGGAAGACAAAAACTAGCCACTATGTTTGTCCTCCCTTTACACTCGGAAACGACTTATTGGGACACTAATTATGCCATTCAATAGCCTTTGTAGAACTCTACCAAAATATAGCTTTTGATCACATCTGACTTTCATATGGTAGAAAATTAATCAAGTAGAATAAAGATGCGACGAAAGTGAGATTCCCAAAATGTCGATTTTCTCATTTCGTTCGCATTTAATATTTTTGATGGGTCTTTGGTTAGAGAAGAAGTTTTTGACAAAGTAAGTAGAGATTCTGATAGCACTGAAAACTCTCTATAAGAGAGAGATATTTTATTATAATATAACTGTTCCTCCTCAGAATACAATACCACAAAAAATGAAAATTTTTCAACGTGACCATTTTGAAAAAGCGTATTTTATTCATATTGTCACCTCTCTACTAATCAGTTTTTCCAAATAGAACTGGATCTTTTTGTAGCTCACCGAATTAGCTATCACGTTGTATATATTTGTTTCTCATGAATAAGTATGAAAACGTCGAAAACAATACGCTTTTTTAAAATGGTCACGCTGAAAAATTTTCATTTTTTGTGGTATTGTATTCTGAGAAAGAACAGTTATATTATAATGAAATATCTATCTTGTAGAGAATTTTCAGGGCTATCAGAATCTCTACTTACTTTGTCAAAAACTTCTTCTCCAACCAAAGACCCATCAAAAATATTAAATGCGAACGAAATGAGAAAATCGACATTTTGGGAATCTCACTTTCGTCGCATCTTTATTCTACTTGATTAATTTTCTACCATATGAAAGTCAGATGTGATCAAAAGCTATATTTTGGTAGAGTTCTACAAAGGCTATTGAATGGCATAATTAGTGTCCCAATAAGTCGTTTTCGGGTGCAAAGAGAGGACAAACATAGTGACTAACTTTTGCTTCCAGGAGTATATATAAATAGGAAATGCATCATTCTTTGATGATAGTGCTCCCAGAAATGTTAGATATCTTGAGATCTGTAAAGCAGATTATGTGAGTGTCATTCGTATCTTATTCAAAAAAAGATTATATGCGCATTAGATGAAATACTTGTTAGAATCAAAATCAGAAGCTCAAGATAGAAATCTTAATCTCAAGACGACAGGAGTGTCTTTGTCCTATGATATATTTCTATATCGTTTAACATGCTGAAACGAGGTTTTAAGTGTATCAGAATGCAGGATACCTGCAGTAGTATATACCCACAAATTTGAAGATTAAAAACGTTACTGTTGAAAATGGCAAAATATACAATACATGAGTGTTAACATGACTATCCTCTTTTCTTTACCATATACAGCCTATTTTATAATTTCAATGGCTCAACAATGGAATGAATGGTTTAAGAGGCTGAAATTTTTGGCAGTTTCATATCCTACTTAGGTCTACATGTAGACAAATTTTCAATGAAATTTGTGAGCTCGATTGAGCATATGTGCTGCTGTTTGGATTGTCTCTACCATGCAACGACTTCTGGGATAAGAGTAGTTAACAGTTCGTATCTGGTTGTATTTTTGACGTTTACGACGATATATTGTATTGTGAATGACCGCATACGATCGTTTACAGCCTTCGTAACAGTGAGCGGAAGCAAATACTTTTAAGTACATCATTGTAGAAGATCTGGTATTTGCATATAACTTGTAGATATGTAATCATAGGACTCATTAGACGCATCATAATAAGGGCTACAAAACAATACAGTTCGTTTATGGATTCCTCCTTTCTACTGCGAGAAAATAGGAAATACTTGAACATTTTCGGTAGTTTTTAAAAATTGACACATAATTTCTAAGTACTGTCTGTTTACTTGTAGTAGAAATGAGAAATCCATAAACGAATTGTACTGTTTTGTAGTCCTTGCTGTGATGCATTCAATGAGCCCTATGGTTGCATATCTACAATGTCGTATGCAAACACAAGATCTTCTACAATAAAGTACTGAAAAATACTTGTTTTCAGTCTCTGCTCCGTAATCATTGGACTAAGACCCAGTCATTTCTACTTTCTTTGTAACTGATTGAAGGTTACTAGTTAGTTGAGACGTAATAATAATGTCTCTGCTCTACTGCTCGCATATGAACCTTGCTAATTTAACTGAACTACCTTATTACTGTGATTAGTATACGAATTGAAGATAGAAGATCAAGATTCAAATCGCGAGTTCATATTCTAAATCTGAAAAACTAAAATAGAAAAAAAGACTTGTGCTGTTTTATCATTTGTAGCGTTTTAGTGTGATATTTCTTACCAGTGTTCGACATAAGGTCGCAACAATCAACGTTCTGTTAATCCGATGAATCCTTCCTGTTTATGACATAATATGCGAATAAAATTGTTATTCGCATATTATGTCATCAGCAAGAAGGGTCTATAAAAGACCCGAGTTGATCTCTGCTTCTCACTTATTACCAAAAATAAATCACAACTTCGCATATGGACAGTAGTGTGAGGGAGGTAAACGCAATCATGCATGTTATAAAAATAATGTTTTATGTGAATTACTTTTTAAAGTCGAAAAAAAGCTATATACAACTACATATCGCCTTACATAAACCATATACTGGGTAAGTCAAAACGATTGCAACATTCGATATTTTGCAAATATCTTCGCAGAAATAAATCGTATAATATTGATTCTTTTTTTAAAAGATGCACCATGAAAATCTCTACAAAATCGTTATAAAAAAATTTCTATTGATTTATTTTGATAGTGTATTCAATATTCAAACTGAACAAATGCAATTAAAACATATAATGCATGAACGACTTTTGAAATTACAAAATTTCATTTTTAACAGCAGCGAAATTATGTAATGCCAAAATCATACTCCTAACAATATTCATTATGTATCTTATTAGGAGCATGATATTGCCATTACATAATTTTGCTGCTGTTAAAAATGAAATTTTGAACAAGTAAATGAAAACAAAATATCCCATTGTGCTCAGCGTGATAAACATATTTAGAAAACCATTTTGTTTTGTGATAGGCATTTATCCACACAGCTTTCAATACATAAAATGAATGCATCTTTCTTCAGATATTGAATTTTCAAAAAAATGATCATTTCTCGCACCCAACTACAGTTTATTTCAGAATACGGTCGCTTTTTTGAAAGTTCAATATATGAGTCATTCATTTTCTATTGCTGCTGTCAGGAAACCATAGGTTGAAAAATCAATAAATCATCGATAACTTCATCCTAAAGTAATAAGGAAGATGAACCATCTTAGGATATTTCACTATTGACTAAGGCTTACATGACAAAAGTAATCCGAGCCCAAATGCTTTATCACCTCGAGAGATTCCCTCTTTAGTATGAACGATATTTCTGTGAGACGGCACTATTGAATTATAAAACATTTACGAGGACTTGAGAAAGAGATAGTCAAAAGTGACGTTTATTTCGGTAACCAAAGAATATGATACAGATTCGAAGTTATATGCAACGACAGCTCTTTTAACGCTCTATCCAACCACATAAAATATAAAAACTCTGAAGAATTCCTTGGAAAAAAAAGAGTAAGCAAAACTTTTGAAGAAATAACTTAAATCGATTTTTTTAGCACGTATTTTTCTTAATATTATATAGCATTAGTACCGTATAATGGCTTGTAAAAAATGTCTGTGTGAAGCAATCGCACTGATGGAATATGTAAATAATATTAAGTTTGATAAAATCACTCGATGTTCCATGATTAGATAATCTTCTGAGTTATTCATTATTATCATTGACCATTGTAATACTCAAAAGTCAATGAAAATAGAAGTCATTAGATAAAATTTCTTGGTGTGCAGATATTTCGATAAAAATAGCCGTTTGGGTTACCTATATTTTCACCTTACTTTGTTCATTTGTGTCATATGTGTGTAGAGATAAAAATTTTAACATAACAGTATATGTGTAACAGAACGATCACTTTAAGGAGCGTCCGAGAAAAATAAAGAATATGAGCTTTCCAGCGTATCCTTCTTCCTTCAAATACTTGTCTAAAATTTTCTCAGTCCTTTTTTCTTTTTCCATTTATCAATATTGGAAACAGCAAGGATCAACTACTGGAATCTCTCTTTCAATCGACAATGTGAAAAACTAGGCTCTTTCTTTGGTCAAATGTAACTTTTGCTCCAGATTGAGCACGTGATGAGATTGCATAGCAGGGAAAACAATTGACAACACTTTCTTATTCCATGTCTTCTCTTTTCTCTTTTCTTTTCGTCCTTCTGTTTTCCTGGTCAATCAGGAAGCCAATGACGTTAGTTATGTCACACTTTGTGAAGTAGAGAATGTATGATTCGCACATGTGTCATCCTCTCATAACGTTCACATGAATAATTGGATAGATGATGTAGAGATGAGAAAGATGCATGTATATTTAGAATCATAAAGTGATCACATAAGAGCAGTTGAAAACCAGACAAATTCTAGTTAAGGAAGGCTAGTAACTGTTTAGCTTAATAGGTTAATCATCTAGGAGGAGTGTTTATTAATAGAGAGATTTTATTGCAGTTATTATGTACACATTGTCAAACAGCTAAATCTGCTGAAAGAAAAGCATGAGCTCAATCTTTTTAACTAAAATTGAGCTGAAAAATCCACTGTGGACCTTATCAATGTACAAATGGATAAGCATCGTGTCAACAAGTGTAGGTATGGCGATCCTATATCTGAGTTTGAGCATTTTCAATATACAAGAAGAAGCTAATCTACTTGGTAGTGCCATCGCACTTCTGTTTCAACTCGTTTTGTATCATATCCCATAATGTTTCTTCAGGTGTTCTCCAAAAATTTCGCCATTGTCTTTATTTTTTTTGTTTGAATTGATTAGCGAGTGAAATGATAAGTAGTTCAAAAGTTGTATACATCGTCCTTTTGTAAATGATATTTTCGTTAATTGTGTTCTTACCTTGTCACTTGGTGTGCATCATGAGCGTAGTTTGTCTGTTTTCAGACTACGACGAATATTTTCCGTGTTCTAGATTGAAATGACATCTCTGATTTCTGATCAACAGTATGCTGATGGTACTAATGTACCTAGCGAAGAAAAGATATTGTCGCGTGAAATGGTAAAAGAAAAGCGAACATTAAGTATTTATGATATACTGACTGAAAAGAAAAAGAACATTATCTTGATTATTATTAGTGCTTTTGGCGCTCTGGCTTCTCTCGATGATTTCATTTATCTGCCTTCACTATCGTTAGTGGTTGAAGAATTCCATACAACAGAAACTTTGGGTTTAATAACGATGAGTTTGTACGTATTTGCACTTGGTCTTTCTAGTCTCATTTGGGGAGTGCTGAGTGACTATTATGGACGTAAGCTAATTACATCATTTGGACTTGGTGCTTTTATACTGTCTGTAACTGCGTGCTACTTTTCCTCGAACATATATGTGTTCTTGGTCTGTCGTGGCTTGCAAGGTTGTTTCATCTCAACAGCACTCACCACTGGACTGGCCACCATTGCAGATATCTATCAAGCGAATGTACGTGGAACAGCTACTGGTATATTCTATGCTTTCTACTTTGGTGCTGCTATCGGGGGACCTGCTATCGGTGGAATACTGTCTCAATATTTCTACTGGCAATCAATATTTATCTTATTGGGAATTTTTTCGCTTCTTTTATTTATAAGCTACATTGTGATCGTTCCTGAAACATAACAGTATAAAGTTTTGACGACATATCAAAACCAAGATAGTACAATACAATTAGTTGAATCCGACAAAATTTTGAAACGAGTATTAAAGAATCCATGCTTGCCATTACTATATTTAAAAGATATTAGAATTCTTCAGTATTTTTCCATTCTCGTCATAACTTATGCGGTAATCAATGTTGCTTTCGTTTTTTTCTCCCCTGAGTTGTCTAAAGCACCATATTTTTATCATCAAAATATGATTGGTGTACTCTATATGCCAGTTGATGTAGTAATGTTAATAGGGAGTTTCATAGGCGGTAAATTATCTGACTATGTAGCAATAAAAACATCTAAAATCACTGAAGGGCGGATTATTCCAGCACTGGTTTTTTCATCACTAATACCAGTTGGTTTAGTTATCTATGGATGACCATTTCAATATCGTACACATGTTTCACTTCTTACAATTGCACAAATCATATTCAGTTTCCGTCAGGCAGAAACTCGACCTGAAATCAGTTCTTATTATACAATTACGCATCAGGAAGATTCTGCAAGCATCATATCAGCAAGTAATTTTGTGCAAATGCTCTTAACATCGATTTTACTCACATTTACGACGAAAATTGTTGAAATAATTCACGACGGACCTTATTTTACAATTTTGGCTGTATTAAGTTTCGCTACAACAACTATAGCAGCTATTTCAATTTACAGAAAAGTTAGAGCGTCTAAGAGCTCTGAAAACAGTGCGTTACTTCATTGAACTGAAGCGTGTCTTCTCATTTGCGAATGTGAATATGAAACGAAATTTTGAACTATTTAAAGTCACTTAAAATTTTTTTTTAAATTTTAACTAATTATAAAAAATTTAATCTAATTAAATTTTCAAAAATTGAAATTGGACCATTTTTTGAAAAACTGAAGTTCATTTAAATTTAAAAAAGGCATGTATTTTTTGCAGTGTTTTATTAAGAATGCTCAGCATACTTTGCTCAGTAAATAATTTCTTTTTGTTCAGTATTGTCTTGATTTATCTCAGTAAAATAACACATTGACAAGTAACACATAATATTTGAATCAATAGAGCTTTCTTGGCTTTTTCTGGCCTACCACGACATCATTTTTTATCGATTATAATACCTTTTTGCAACAGGTGGTGGATTACAGTAGTTTAATCTGATTGCAACACGTACAATATGTTTACATATAGACTTCTTAAAAAAATGGACTATTACAAAAACCTTTTGACCATTTTAATTTATCGACTGGTAGTGTGACACACTATGTATTGAACGCCTTTTTTTATACTAATCAAAGGAGTACCATTTCAATTTCTTCATTACATCAATATCAACGATGGTACTTATTGTTTGATGTGCAGCAGGTATGTAGTATGCAACAGAATTATCTAACTCAGTCGAAAGTACTGACTTGTTCGATTTGTTCCATTTATATGCATTTGTCTATAAATTCAAAGTTATTGTTTGTTTGTCATACTAACACTTTAAACTTCATTCGTATGATTTGGACCATTTCTGAGCAATATCGAATAGTAATACTTTAAATCTTGATAATGGTAATCGTCCTCGAAGTATATGTTCATCTTGTACGACTTTATTTGTTGCTTCCAAGGCATTGTTTGTACTTGGAGTAAAATGTTGAATACCTTCATACTAAGAATCATGCGACGTTAATCATTCATTTCGAAAATATTGAATGAAACCTGGTTCAGTTTTGGTCCACTTTTTAATAAATAAATTAGAAACCTTCATGAAAATTTGTTGACTTTGTGCTAGTTGTAATATTTCAATATCATCAATCAATTTTTCTCGTTTCAACTTGTCCATCAGTGACTCAACCTTCTTCACAGCATATTATCATTCATTTTTTCTAAGTCAATTTTCTGTGAACGTTTTTGTATAATACGAAAGACAAATATAAAATCTCGTGTTTTTTCATTGGTACAAACAGTTATCCCAAACGCATGAAAATGTCGATCTAGGTCAGTCGTACCTATAACGAGTATTGGAAACTTTTGCCACACTAGTTTATATGTGGCATCCACATGACGTTTTGTCGTAAGGCAAAAGCGAAACTTGTTTTCATTATCATCGTCACCATCATCATCATCATAAACAATTCCATATGATACAACTAAAGGAATATCATTGGGTTCTGGAATCGACTTACTTGATTTTATACACCATTGTTCAATTTCATCAAGACTTGTAGCAGTTGGACCAAACTTCTTCGTTTTTAAACGTCTCAAATAGCTGTTTAGTTGACTAATAGTCGGTTATGATCTTTCACGTTCATGTAGTACTTCGACGATGGCTTTTGGTTTTAATTTCAATTCATATAATTCTTTTATTGTTTCTCTCACTTCATATGATATTCTCGAACTTTTTTCTTGTACGGTATAATGAGTATAATCAGTTTCATCATGATATAGCACAGGTTGATCCCTTGTAGACTCAAACAACAGGTAAATGGAAATATTGCATTGTATTCTTCGGTATTCTACCTTATTGCGTCTGAAGAATTTCTTTAAGTGTCGAAGATCATTTCTTTCATCCAATGTCCTTGTCTCTTTGTTGCCCTTGGCTTGTTTCCATCATTTAGAGCTTCATCCATATCGCTCTAATTATCAGAAACATAGTTTGGTACATGCAGAATTTCTACTGTTGTTGACATTTTAATCCAAAAAAGGTCAACAGTTGAAAAAAACCAATAGTACTTGGAATGAAATCTGAAGAAAGAGAACATAATTGTATTATATGACGTAGAGAGCGTTTGGAAAAGACTCTTAGAGCGAAGGAAAGGAAAAAAGAGAAATATATTTGACTGATGACGTCATCATGAGTCGGTGTGAAGAACCATTCTTCTATTCACATAAACAGATTTTCATCGAAAAAAATAAATGCTAAGAAAACTATATTCTTTTAATGAGCAAAGATAATTAACTGCTGATACTTGAGTTTCAATACTGAACATTTAATTTCTTACTGTTTTTTTGGTTTCTTTACTGAGCATTTCGAATAAAATATTGTGCATTTAATGTGTACCTTATAAAAATTCACAATGCCTTATTGTTATAATTAATAAGTAATACTACTTGGAACAATAATATGAATCATATGTGATTAATTACAAATGAACGCACAATTTACATTCGATTATACTATCATTATCGCCTTAAACATCAACTGCATTACAAGACTATATCATCGAAATGACTAATATATTTAAAAAATGAAGATATTTTCAACTTCGTAATCAGATGCACAGTTTCGAATATTTTTTTATTTAAAAACATTAGTTGAAGGAGTCAATATTTTGAATATATACGAAATGTATATTAATTTTATCGTAATAAAAGCTTATTCAAAGATATTATCTAGTTATTTACAAGTAGAAAAATGAAGTCAATTACCAATATGGGACTAATATGAATCACAGATCATCTGTTAAGGATTTAACCAAAATTAAATTACTTTTCTTTCAATTGTCTGATATTTTATCATTATTTGCATTATTAAAAAAACGATAATCACTCCATACCTATTGAAACTGATAGTTTGAATTAGCTGTATATTTTTTAACTATAATCAGTAAAGTGTATTTTGTGAATGATAATTTATTTGAAATATTTTTATTAATTTCAGAGAATATATATTGATTTTAATTGATAATATTTGAAGATCATAACTTAAGTTTAAGTGATTGTTTGTTCTATTTAATCGTTATAATTATGACAATCATTATAATTATATTCATGGTGCATCTTATGCAGATTTTGTGAAAAGAAGATGAATTATTCAATTGAAACATAAATTGTCCTATTCATCAAAGAAAAGACTAATTTAGTCCTATGAATAATTAAAGATCATATTTTTCAATTATATATAAACATTCATAATGAAATATGAAAATGAAAGTTGAATATTTCCATGTATATTGTTTGACTTGATGAAATTCTTGTCCTTTGAAATATTCTATATAAGAAAATAGAAAATCTATTGACTCTTTGTTTAGGATACAATTACTTAAAGAAAATACATATTTTGTTTATGAAAAGTATAATACTACATTATATGATCTTTAATCTGTTGACGATAGAACATCTGTATAGAAAGAATCTTTAGTTAAAAGATAATGTTTTATATGCATATTAAACTAAGTAATAAAATAAAATATTTAATAAATATGAATGTTATCTTTAGTTTAGTTTAGTTTAGTTTAGTTTAGTTTAGTTCTTTTTGGGAGCTGAATTTGCAAATAAATTAGCAGACATATATTCAGGATAACGTTCACCTGCTACATCAGCTTTTTCACAAGCTTGACGAATTTCTTGAATTTCTTCATTAGTTAATTTGATTTGAGCTGCTGCAACATTTTCTTCTAAATTTTTAATTTTACTTGTACCAGGTATTGGAATAAAATCATCTCCTTGAGCAAGAATCCATGCTAATGTTAATTGACCAACAGTACAACCTTTTTTCTTAGCTAATAATGATAATTCATTAACTAATTGAAGATTTTTTGAAAAGTTTTCTTTTGAAAATCTTGGCATACGTTTTCTAAAATCATTATCATCAATATCATCTGAACTTTTTATTTGTCCCGTAAGCATTCCACGACCTAATGGTGAATAACAAACAATAGCTACACCAAGTTCTCGACATGTTTTTAAAAGACCAATTTCTTCTCGTTCAATATCTAAACTAAATGGTGAATATTCAATTTGTACACAAGCTACTGGATGAACAGCATATGCTCGTCGAAGAGTATCACTTGAACATTCAGATAAACCAATATATTTTATTTTACCAGAATTTACAAGTTCTTTTAAGATAGTCATTGTTTCTTCGATTGGTACAGTTGTATCAATACGATGTACATAATAAAGATCAACTGAATCAAGATCAAGACGTTTTAAACTTTTATCAATTGCTTGACGAACATATTCAGCATCACCACGAACTGAAAATGTTTTCCTATCAGGAGATATTACATTAGCAAATTTTGTAGCAAGAAAAACCTATGAAACAAAAATAAATATATACTATAATACAAAATTGAATATTTCTCCTCAACTTTTTCACGCTGATGTGGATATTTTTTAAAGTATATTCCAAGAAGTTCTTCATTATCACCATAAATATCGGCACTATCAAAATAAGTACTACCAAGTTCAATAGCACGATCAAGAATTTTAAAACGTTCTTCATCTAATGTAACACTTCCATACACTCCTGCTAAATTCATTACTCCAAAACCAATTGCTGATACTTGAGGACCATTTTTTCCTAATTGACGTGTCGGCATTGTTGCCATTGTTATTTTAATAATTATAAATAATAACAAATGAAATTCGATATTTAAAATTTTAAATAATATTTTTTTTAACAAATTTATTTTATATAGACTATGAAACAATAAAATATGAAACTGATTTTATATATAATAAATAGTAGAGCAAATAAAACGTGTAATACCTGTCCTGGTGATATAAAGCCTAGCAAGAAACACCAATCAATGATGAAAATATACTTATATATGCGACCGTTCTGATGGGAATAATTTTATGATAGAAATTAATAAGAATCGATGTTCTTTCAAACTATGAATTTTATTTTTGAAAAAAAGCAGTCCCGCTTGATAGATGTCACCAACCTACGGTAGCTGTTTTAAGTTAAAATATATATTTATCTACTTACAGGATATTTTCTTAACGTGTTTGATGGTGAGATTTTTATCTTTTATTTAATCATTGAGAATTAAAAGACTCATATAGCATAACTGTCAAATATAATGAAATTAAAAAAAGACGTGAATTATATGAAATATAAAGACATAAATAGTCTCAATAGAAAAAAAGGATTTGAAAAATTCTTAATTGTTTCATTTATTTTTCAGTGTCCTAAAAAGTATAAGAAAAATTATAACATCCCGAAAGAAAACAATAAAATCTGCATAATGAAAAAAAGATATAGATGATATATTTTTATCCAAAGCATGATTATTTGGTTTTTTCATCACTTGCCAAGTGTTGTTTATTTTTGAGGTTGTTTTATGAGGGATGGATGTTGTTGGTTGAGAAAATGACATTGACGATGAAAAAACACTCTAAAATAACCGTAGAATAGCATTAATAAAAGTATTTTCGGCTAACTTACAAATGATGATTCAAAGCAGTTATCGGACGAATTTATTTTTTGATATTGTACAATTTGATTTTTGGTTGAATGTTCAATTGTTTGTAGTTCACTTAACTAAAAGACAAAAACATCAAATGATTTATCAAAATTATTTAGACTTACTGATCTATAAATTGTTCTCCTGTTTCTTTCTGAAATAATTGGGGTTTTACTGATTTTCTCGCAAGTTTTATCACTCTCACTAATTGAGGACATGGATCGACATGATCATTCATAACCACTACTTGCTGCATCATATACATAACTCTATAAAAAACAAAAGATTTATCATGTAAATAAAAAGTTAACCTGCCAATGCAGAAGAATCTATATCACATGATATTTCTTCATCTTCTACTTTCATACAATTAGTTACAGTAAGATTACAACTATTTCTGTCATGATTGACATTCAATTCAGAATCGTTCATAAGAATTTGATGAACGAAAAAGCCTTGAGAGTTCTAAAAATCAACTGAACAATTAATAAGATTTTCTCTGGCAAGAATTTACTAAATCTTTACTTCGATTTTGACATGTTGTTTTCGAACATTTACATAAAAGAGTACAAACTAGTTTATTTTTATCACATGAACAACGTTTACAATCTTCTGTACATTTACCACAAACAGATAGAAGTTGATCAGATGGAATATGATTGTTTGATAAACATTTAAGTTGAAAATCATTGTATTTGGTTTCATAACCTTCACATTGTTCCATAGGTGGTATTATCATATCTGATAGATAAACCTGACGCCAAATCTAAGTTTGCTGTCCAACTCTTTGGCAATGATAATAGAAAACGCTGAATATTGGTAGTAGGGTTGGAGGAATAAATGATAATGGATTATTTTAAAATGCTGATGCAACCTTTGTTGCTCTTAGTTTATCAAGAGACGATGGGAACTCTGTTGTTAGATAACAATCAAGTAATAATTGTTAAGCAGTTAATATTGCTAGATCCAAAAATAATGAATATGAAACTCATTGTTTTTTTCATGAAATAAAGAATTTTTATCCTAGGCAAAGAAAGACGTTTGGTAGGCAAACTGCACAACGGTGAAAACAAATTCTTTAAGATTGGCATATCTATCTGTGTTGACAAAGAAAGTTTGAAACATAGTTGTTTTTTAAATCTTTTGCACAAATGCAGTTGTATCACAATCAGATAATACATGAACACCATTCATTTATCTAAAATTTAGAAGACGAACTATTAGAATATAAGTACGGCGGTCGCCGGCTTTGAAGGTTTCGTTAGAGAAAGATTACAGATTGAATTGACTCATTTGTTCATTTGTAGATTGTGTGATATTTAATGAATGTAATAATCAGCCTTGTGTTTTAATTCGATTCTGGTTTAATTGCATAAAACCAATGTTCAGATTGATACCAGTAGTCAATTCTTTTATGATAAGGTTCATATCTTCCTCTATATTATCAGTTACCATTGCTTGTATCAATTGTTTTTGATGATCCTTTAGCTGTTGTTTCTGATAGAAATGTATATCACATGCAGTTTCTTTAAAATCATTCCAATCATTTGACAATTGACTTGCCGTATGAACCTAGATAATAAGAGAATAAACTTATCTTTGCTTTGTAAATTGTAATATGATTGCACTTACCAGTTCTTAAGAATTCAACACACGATTATCTATATTTGAAAATGATTCATTTAATGGAATATCATTCAATACATGTGATGAATTTTCTAAACTTTTATTTACTTGTTGTTTCTTCTTATTGATTGGTGATTATTCTCTTGTAATTTTGAAGTAATATCGTTTGTGAACATGATTGTTAGTAAAAGACTGGTTAGATGCATCAACTTGAAAATAATACCAATAACTCATACGAAGTTTATTCTCGCTATCATTTGAAGTGATTGCCATGTAATCTGTTTTAGAAACAACGAGGATGTTGTTCGACATAATACAATAATCATTAAATGGATGGAAAATGATGTATAAAATCGTTGTTTTGATGCAAATAAGATAAAGACAAATACTGTTCATCATCTAACAATAGATAATAATACTTGCTATTTCATTTAAATCTTCATTCGCATCATTCCCACCCTCAATCATCCAATCAGACTAGGCATCTATAGAGATCGCTGCTTGTGCTCGTTGATATTTATGTCTTATAAAGATTTTATTTTACAAAAAGAACCCATTTATGATGTAGTATTTTTGTGCAAAACTTCACTCTATAAAAATGAATCTCATCACAAAGTGCATTAGTGGATGTAGAATTCAACATTCATTCAATCGCTCATCGGCATCCATACACAGACTAATGCATACCATAAGATACAAACGAAAGTATGGTTTTTAATATAACATATAAACGAAAATTTTCCTTATAGGCAACGTTCTTCTAAAATTAGTTTGCCAGATATGATACAGGATAAAAATCATTTGAACTAAAAATGTGAATAGATATTATCATCGATCAATAATATAAAGAAAACGTAAAAATAAAAAGCATAAGAAATAGAAGGGAAAATATTTGAAATTTTGTTCAAAATATCTTAACTAGACATAAAGATCCTTTTCTTTTGTGTTAATAACAAAAAATCAGTGGAAGATCTTAAGAGATGTCCATCTTCATCTAAAGTACAAATGCTTGATAAATAGCCAAAATAAGTAAATAGAACATCTATGATTGAATATGGCATCTAAGTATTTTTTCATTGTTACCGAATAGTTCTAAATCATTTGAATATTTTATTGTAAAAGTGACAATGCTGGAAGCAAAAAGTAATATTTAGTTGTGGGTGCAAAGAAAAATTGATACTACCGAGTCAATAATATTTATCACCAAAGAGAAGACATTGATAATAGAAGACGTGAGGAAAAATGACGACTTGTTATTCATCACAGGCATACAAGAATATGAATGAAGGAAAGATACAGCGATTAACAAGAAATTATTGCGTCAAAGGCAACCCTTTTCATTCGATTAGATTTATTCTTCGCACAGCTAAAACTATCGATAAAAATTTGGTTATGAACGATGGATTACAGGAGCTATCATTATTTTTTTGTTCGTTTTGAAATAAATTTAACAATTATTGTAGAAAAATTAATTTTATCTCTATATTCATGCTAAACAGTTCTAACTACGAATAATGTTACTACTAAACAAAAATTCTGAATCAAAACATAAAATAAATGACACCTTCTTTCCTACATAAAAACAATCCTTACATATTAATCTTTTTCTCAATCAATGTTGCATATGCGAATAAATTGAGTATATTTCATAGAGATTGTGGGAGTTTACATGTTCAGTTTTATCGGATTCTTAGAATTTTGAAAACACCTTTACAAGTTAAGACATTCTGTTCAAAAAAAAAACAATATTTATTAATGGAATTGAATCATATAACATCCTCATTATACTTAAGAAAAAACAAAGCAAAAGTTGTATTTCAATCTATCTTAATTCAATTAGTACTTTTTTGTCAGTTGTTACAAATTAATATTCTATCATATTTATTAT
>JAJEKB010019891.1:238418-271464 GCA_022393335.1 Macrotrachela quadricornifera
GACAAAAAAGTTCAAAAAGTGTTTATTGATTTTATTATTAATTCAAACTTTTATCTTCGATCATCATGTAAAAGTAAATAAGAAACGGTATATCATATTTAAATTGATTAATTCTGTTTATTACGATTACTTGAGAAATTTGACATATTTCATTTCTAATAGTTATATTAATTAATCAATCTGTGCAAATCATGTTATTGATAATGTTTAAAATACGAAGAACTTTTCATATTTATTCATAGTCTATAAGAGCAATTCTTTTTCCTTAATGGGTAGTGAAAAGAAGAAAATCAATTAAATATCGAAATTGATGAAACTTAACAAAATTAGACTAAAGCAAATATTTATTTTCTTGAAATATTCATAAATTATTCATTATTTTATAATTTTCCGATTAATATTTATTTATCATATGACTGAAAATATTGCAGTTAGAAAAAGGCGCTAGTGAATTCGGCAAGAGGTCTAGGAGCAACGAGTGTACCTTTTAACCAGCAATGAGATATTTGAAAGGAATTCGAATTATTAGGCCAACCCCATACAAATCCAACACATGCAGCCATTGACACACACCAAGTACAACATCGTGTAAAGTTTATTGGGCTGTTATTCGCTATATCATTACCAGGCATATCATAATTAAATAAAGTGGTCATGTTTTGACATGTCCAAGAACCATCTATAAGATAAAATAAGTAAATAGTCTTATTTAACTTTATGCAATAGTATCATAAAAAAATCTCGCATGTTTTTATAACAAATTCATTCTATGTTAGTTTTTGCTCGAATAGCTTCTCTGAAAAAGCAATATTGCCAAATAACAAAACGTTGACAAAATATTTGGAACATTTTTGCAAAGCTTCTTACATTTTCGTATTGTATACAAGTAAATTACACTTATTAGATAGTTGTTACACTATAGAATATTGATCGACATAAATAAAACTATATATCTTTCTGTTCCAATGGATTATTCTTTTGATTGAAAAATATCATTGAAATTTAAATTTGAAAATAAAACAATTAGGAAATGATTTTTATATTTCACGACAAATACTTTATTATTTATTTGCTCTTCAAAACGTGCACAGGATTCACCATAAGCTCAATTATATATTTAAGGAAAAGAAATATTCCCGACAGTAAAAGGTAGAACGATTGAGTTAAAGATAACTAATAAGAAATACAAAAATGAAGTTTTTTTTAATAAATGCGTGTGAAGTGACTTTACAACCATGTAAATCGAAAAAAATGTATGAAAATTGCGTCATCAATCTGATAATCATTTATAAGAAAGTTAAGACTATTGTCCTAAATACAATCATTATATACCTAAAATAATCTTCTTCTTCAGTACTTATTTCAAATTAGTGATTTCGAAATGCACTATACAGAAAATCAATTTAAAAAAAAAACATCTGATTAAATACAGAATTGTGATTGATACCTGTCTGATGTGATCAATATATTTGATTCTTTTGTAATTTTCAAAGATAAAACAGATTTTACCTGTAGTAGTGGTGACTGTCGTTGTTGTGGTAGTCGCCGTAGTTGTTGTGATCGTTGTAGTTGTCGTTGTTGTAATTGTAGTTATAGTCGTTGAATTACTATTAGTTGCTGCTGTTGTTGTTTGATTGATAAAAACAAGTGTGCAAACGATAGTCGTCACTGCTAACAATAAACATGTACTGAATAGTAGAAGACCGAGAATACATGGAAGTGAGCATTTGATTTTACACCCACCAAGGAGTTTTTGTTCTTTTCTACAAATGGAATCGATAATAATGATTCTAAGTTCACGTGGATTCTTATAATAAGGATAATCTCACTTTTTACTTTTTTCAGATGATGGTGTCACGTTATTGGAAGTCAACAATGAATTAATTGATTTTTGAGGGTTTGTGATCGCCTGTGAAGATGGAGAAAAATTTTGATTGGAGAAAATTGTTGATATTTTCAATGGATTCATCAATGATCTAGAGTGATCGATTGGATCTTTTACTTCATTGTATGAAAGTATCACTTTAGGTAAAGAACGAGATTTTGATTTTCGCCTGTGCCGCTTGGAAACATGAAGCACTGAAACAGATTGACGATCATACATATTTTTATAGGACATATTATCAAATGTATTTAATTTCAGTTTCTTCTCATTTTGTTTTAAAAATTTGAAATAGTAATTTACATGTTGATAAGTATTATAGAAGCCTTTGTAAGTAGGCAATGTACGTAGTTTTACTGTTTCTTCTAATTAAATTAATGTACTTTTTCAATAGAATATCTATATGTGACGAAACCAGTGTAATCAAATGTCATTTAAAATCGTCATGGAGCCGAAAAAGAATAGAAAAGGCTGCTTTCTCATTATCGAATGCATGCGTATAGAAACAAAAGCCAATTGGCTCAATCTTCAGTGCCATCTTCAATGATTCCAAATTCTTTATAAATATTGCAGTCAAGCTTGATACGTATGGAATATTTTTCAAAGACAGAAGTAAAATAAAAAGTAAAATATGAAATTCTGTCATTTTGTAAAACTTAATTAATTAGAACTTCCCTATGACGTTAAAAGAAATCCTACTTTTAAATAGCTACAGTCTTATAGAGTACAACTTCTGAAGAACGATGAAGTAATGATTAGATGCAAATAAATAGCTAAATTTTATAAAAAAATATATTGAAAAATCTGATACCGCCCATGTAATTGGCGAGAAACTTGGAAAACGACTGTTACAATATATAGAAACGGTAATATGAGAGTCTTCTGTCCTGAACTGTGACTCTTCTTCACATTATAGTAAGCTTTATATCTTCTAACTATGAAAATATTGTCTGCCACTGGTGGACCTTCGCTCCAATTTGGACTGCCATTAGACCAATTGTTGATTATATATTTTGCTGGGTTTTGACTTGAAAATTTGTCAAATTCAACTGTCTTTGTACCATAGGTGTAAATAGTCGTCTTACGATCCCAATGAATACCAAACCAATGAAAACCTTCAGTAGGATCGAATTCATATGGAATTACTTTGTTCACCTGTGAACGAAAAAAATACTACTGATTTTTTTTGTCAGATGATCAGAGATAAATGAGCTACCGCTCTTTCTGACATAGAATCATTCAAGGGAAAAGCAGCCCAGTTAGTGAGCTGAAGACCAGCTGGTATGTTTCCGCTAGCAGTAGTATAATGACCAGTAAGGATTTCAATATCTTGTTCGTCTTTTTGTTGAGGGTATCCCGGATTGGCTTGAGTAAAAATGGCATGACATGTACCAGGAATCTAACAGATGTATAAAATTCGATGAAACATACAGAAGATACATACCTTTGATGTTTGAACTTCTACCATAAAAAGTCCACTAGTAATGAATTGTGAACCAGTGAAGAAGACCTATGCAATATCAGTGCTGTTCATAATGATCTTAATCGATTAGTAAAACGTCTACAGAAATTAATATTTCAATATTATCCTACAGATTAGACGATCGGAAATTCAAGCAGTAGCTTACATTGAACTCTATCTCAAAAAATCAAGTATTTGTAGTCATTTATGAATAGTTTTCTATATTTATAACTAGAATTCAAAATCGTTTTCGTTTTTTTCAATAAAGAATCAAAATCTGACTTTATCTAAAATGGTGAATACTCACTTGTGCTACAGTTATAGTCTCGTTAAATTTGAAATGGCCAGGCACAAGTAGCTGCAGTGTACCATTTTGAACCCGTACATTGTTTTTAGCGAAAAGACATTTGGTAGCAGCACAATCGAATTTTGTACAACTCTCCGAACCCTCCTCAGGTCCTTCTTGAGCTTCCAGAAGAAACTTGTCAGAAAAGTCGCTGTCCATACCTGAACCCTCCATGCTGTGTGGCACTAATTGAAAATCCACTTCTACACAATGGTCATAGCCACATTCACTAGGATAGTATTTCCAAGGTTCAACAGCATTGTCCGAGCTGCCTGCTTCAACCTTGAACGTCACACATAAAACGATTAATAAAAACGTTTTTTGTTGCATCGACAACATTGGTTTAGATAATGATGAAGTTCTTACACTGCAGTACAGGTGAATAGGTGCTTCAACGTTATCTTTTAAGCATATCAACAAATCTTTTCTTCTTTTTTGCACCATATCTTCCAACTATACAACATGCTTCTCTTTCTTTCGAACGTTTCTTCTTCTCTTTTTTTCTTAAACAAAAGTAGATACATAATTTGATTCATTGTAATCAATTTTAATGAAAAAGTTTCAAGAGCGTTTATACGCACTCCAACAACTGTAATCATAGCTTATCGAAATTTTTTATTCCATATTTTACTCTTTCACAATTTTCTGTTTCGATATTTATTTCCGACATTTAGTCAACATACCACGTTGCTATTAATTAAGCTACGTTTGGACTAAAAAAAAGTCATCAGAAGACTTAAATCTCGTTTTTTCAGAAAAGTTAACCTTTTGTTCTGAAGATCAACACTGAACATTCTTACACAAAAATCAAGTGCTACAAGACTAATTGTGATGAAGTAATGGAATATGTTCAGTAATTTTCTTTTTTTAGGATTTACGAGTTGGGTTAAACTTTTTAAAAATAATATGCTTACAAATCAAGTTTAAGACAAGAACAGGAAAAAAAGAAGAGTAACAAGAGAAGTTTCTCAAAAAAAAACGTTTAGGTAAGACAAGTTTACGCTATTCGAAAACAATATTTGATTCTGAATAATATGAAAATAAATATGAACTGTAGCAATTAGTCCTTTATCCAGAGTTAAGTATTCATTAAACAAAAACAGTTTGTAGTTATGAAATATATCATGAAACGTATGAGTCAAGTCATAATGACGTTAAAAGAAGCCGTGCCACTGCCAATGTTTTTCAACCGCCAAGTAATAAAATATGTATTTTCAATAATTATCGAAATAGGTTGTGATAAATTATCAGTTGTTCTATTGCAACCATTGATCCATGAATATGAACCATCTTTAACGGGTGAACTTACGACACCGCTACAACAGCCATATGATGCTGTAACTTTCACTATAAGCTTTTGAAAAAAAAAGAAAACATGAAATTTCTTAAAAATTAAAAAAAATGAAAAACCGCGAAAATCTAAAAAAATATAAAATTTTATATGATAATATTTTTTTATTTGTTGCCCTTGTCTATTTATATATTTGTCCTTTATCCATAGGGAAACTAGTCTATATACCTATTCGTGTTGTACCTTGGAAACCAGCAGATTTAATAGACTAATATATGAACTAATTTTGTCCGCGAAGTGGTGTCGGCGAAGTGAGTGCGACCCATTTACACTCCCTTCATATACTCTTAGTAAGGAAACTCCCAGAACTTTCTTTACTGTTATAGAAAGTTAGGAAAAAAACCGACAAAAATTTCTTACCAACCTAGTATATATATGAGGAAAATCAAGGAAGAGAGAGACGACTAGAAGACATGATATCAGTAGAACCCATATAAGTATGAAACGTAAAGTCGATGCGTTGAAATGCGATTTTATAATAAAACGCGTTCACATGCGATTAAAAACCATTCCACGATGCGTCCAAACGCATTTTTAATATGGAACGCGTTGAGATGCAATTAGAAAAAATTTTGGAAACGCATATGGACTCAGTTTTTCTGTACAACGTGTTTAAACGTAATCAGATAAAACATTAGCACGTCTCAACACGTTTCTGAAAAACGTTTAACCCGTTTCAAATATTTTTTCAAGCACATTGGAACGCATTCATATTTTCGAGTACGTTTGTAGGCGTTTAGTTTTAGTATATCGGATGCGATTTTATCCGAAAATTGCTACTCCAGAATAATTAACTATGTAATCGAAATCATCCGTTTACATATATTCTATTCATCTGAACTTCATTAGACTTCTTACTAAAGAATGTCAAGATGACTTTGAAATAGACAAAAGTTCAATTAAACATACAGCAAATAATCCATATTTCTCTAAAGTTTCTATAAATAATAATAAAACAACTTTGTAATAATTTTTAGCTATCCAAAACCCATCTAGTAAACTATACTAAACACTACTCTTAAAATAATACTAATAACTTTTCATCATATATTCCTACTAAATCGATTGTATGAATAACTATTTATTCATTAAATCCTTCGATAAAAAGATTTATTCATTAAATCCTTTGATAAAATTATTTATCATGTGATCGATAAAATAAAAAAACAAATCATAATATTAATTGTGTGTAGTAGACAATAAAAGAGATATTATTTTATTATAAAATAATAAAATTGTTTAAAAAGATAAATGAAAAATCATATTATGTGTTAAATATCTCAACTTCGAAAAAAGTACATAAAGTATTTAATCGATGAAATTCGCATCCAAATAAATTTTATTTTAATCATTTTGTGTCGGAATTCGCATGTATGCGTAATGAGCTTTTGCACAGATTATACTTCTATAAATTTCTATTTGGACTAAGCCATTCAAGCCTGTAGTGTTGCTAGTATTACAGCATCATCATGTGGTATTGTAATGCATGTATATCGAGGAAGAAACAAGAAACCTTGAATATGGAAGATCACGGAAATTTATGGAATTTTCAAATCGACAAAATTTTTTTAGAGTGTAATGAAACAAAAAAGAATCCTAAAAAATCGCATAAAATCTAAGAACTGTTATTAGTCCATCGAGTTGCGGTTGCTGCTAAACTTCTAGTCCCATAGGTGATCAGACGTTAGGTTTTTTTAGATTCATATTATGAGGCGAAGTGTCCAAAAGTTTCTATGGAACTACATGTAGGATTTCATAAGATTCTGCACCATTCTACTCGACTACGGTGTCCTAGATTTTTATGGAATCCACTGTTACCTCTTGATGTATATGTCCTACTTTAGGCTTTTTGAGAGCAACCAAATTTTTCTCATTTTCTCAAAGCACCCTAACGCCAAATGGTTAAATAAGAAAAGGTTTCGAGCTAGCATGGCTCACTGGTTCATCCGTTCAAATCTGATTGTCATCGCTTAAAGTAAAATTCAATCCATTTACGAGGGTAGGCTAAGAACATTCAAAAATGTTGATAATGGCGACCCATTTCGAATCTGAGATGGATTTGAATATATTTTTCAAAATTTTCACATTTTTATAAAACGCGTTCAGACGATTCGAATGTTTCACTGGGGATACATTTGTTTAAAAAATGTGTTTGAACACAAGTCAAACAATGCACGCGTTCAGATGCGTTACTAAAATAAAACGCGTATATAAACCCTTCATTTGTTTCACTGGAGACACGTTTACTCTTAGCGTTCTACACGCAAATGAAACGCGTTTCGAGGCAAAAAATATTTACATTGGAAAGGAAGAACGAAAGAAAAAAAATAACAAATGGACTAAAGGGTGTTTCATAAGTTTCGACCCTTCCTATGTAAATTGACGTTGTCTGTATGAATACATATATAGATAGTTGACTGAAATATACATTTTTGTAGAGGATGAGAAGAGCTATCATCTAAAAAAAACGATTGAAATTGTGTTGTAGTATTGAAAAGTTATGATCATTTTAATCATGATGACTAAGCATTTAACACATTGCGTTTTTGCAAAAACAAAATATGCTTCTAGCATCTGAAGGAAAATATCGTTTTCTAAATATTTTTATACGATTCGGTAGAGTTCGACAAGTTCTACCAGAATATAAATATCAAAAAAATTCTGATGCTGTTTCCAATAAAAAAGTTGAAGGAAATGAGAAAGAGTAATAAAATTTTCACATATTTTGTATTGGATAGATTATGCTGAACTATCAATAACTTTGTGAGCAGACGAAACAATGTGTCAGCCAAAGTTCAGAAAGGTTAATTTCAGTTCCAGTATGTGACACTGTATCTCGAAACATAAATTAACAGTCGATTAGCTAGAGTTATCGAAAGATAAGCATACTGTTTAGTCCAAGGTATATAAGATTATTTTTTAGTCTTTTTGGTTTCCTTCAAATTTTGTATTGGAAACAGGATCAGAATTTTTTTTGATAATCATATTCTTGTAGAGCTTGTCGAACTCTATTGAATCGCATAAAAATATCTAGAAAAAATATATAGAAAACAATGTTTTACTCGACTTAAATGACTCAAGCACTGAAGAAATTTTTTTGTATTTGCAAAAACTCAATGTGTTAAATGCTTAGTCATCATGAATAAAATGATCATAACTTTTCAAAACTACAACACAATTTCAATCATTTTTTTTAGATGATAGCTCTTCTCATCCTCTACAAAGATATATATTTCAATCAACTATCTATATATGTATTCATACAGATAACGTCAATTTACACAGGAGGGGTGGAAACTTATGAAACACCCATTATATGTGTAACAACACTGTGTATCCAAGAATTCTTTAGAGCCCATCAAATACTTGTCTTTTTAAATACAAGTTTGAATTGCATTGCATTTAAATAAAAGCAAAATCTTTCATAGAAAGAGCTATCTTACAGTAAAAGCAGAAGATTTCCTTTCCCAATTGATCCGTTAATGATCGACGATTCATATCCAGGAAAACATTTTGACGTACTCTGCAGAATTAAAGTCAACCAATGATTTTCATAATCGAAACGAGTGATATCACAGCAGTTAAATTCGATATTTGCCCAGACGTTAATCTTTATATATCATATTTGTAAATATTTGTGTAATGTTGATCCAACAAAGAAATTGTCTTCTCAAAAAGAAACCAAAATGTACTTTATCACAAATGCATGGCATTCTTATCTGCTCACATAATCATTAATGTACTTTAATCACCTTTCTAAGTCAATTTTTCTCATATATAAAGACCATTGTGGGCAAATTTTTCTACAAGATTTAACGTTCAAAAAAAAATCTTCGTCGATATGACTATGTTGTTTTCATATGCATGCTGCATGTGTTTACTTTCTGCTGTTGTTAGTTTTCCGCATTACAATGATATTAAATTCTTCAATTTCACAATGCCTGAATTAAATATTATTGAAGAAGAAGTAGAATCACTATTACTCACTGTTGCTGCCGCACCAACAAGTCGTAGTTTTTCCAGCGGTGTAGCTAACACCAACATTCTAACCCTGTTTAAATACAACGGTAGTCAAATATATGTGTATGGTTCTGCATCGAATGAAGGGGAAAAGCCAGAGAAATGGATTTTCTACTATGTACCGGTGATGGCACCTCTACAAAGTTTGTCAACTGATTCGTGGGTTTGGTCAATGAAAAATGAAGTACGTGTTAAACTGCTATTAGGCGATGATACAATTGAAGAAATGGCACGAAAAGCTATTATTAAAAAATATGATATGAAAACCGGCGAGTTTGCACAATATTGGGATATTGCACCGTTGATGATTGATTCACTCACAGCTTACATCGTGCAAGGAAGTAACTCACCGATCGCCGGAATAGAACCGTTCCGTGCTGTTCATCCGAATTCACTGGTCATGATTTTTCGATTCAAATGTTCAACGGAAGAAAATGCTCGACATATTGCTCTAATGATTGAAAGTGGTGAATATGAAATTGAAATTGCCTTCTACTTTGCCGGTTTCCATCAAACATCTACTAGTTTTGTATCAATTACCGGTGATCAACTAAAAGCAGCAGCGAGTAAGACAACAGCTGATGGTGAAAATCCAAATGCGCAGTACATACATCGCGATCAAGCATCTAAATTCATCGCAAAATATACGATGAATATTAAGAAATTGATTTATTTGGAGAGTCCATACGCCAATACACAAGCATTGTCAGTTGGTCTGGAAGCGCAATTTCTGTCATTACTGCAGCAAGGTAATTTTGGCTGATAAACAAATTTTATAAACTAATGATACCACATCTGTCTTCGTTTTATTTTCAGCTATGCAAGATTCAACTATGGAAAAAGTAAAATCTGATGCACTTGAACAAGTTTGGGCACCGTCGGATTTGAGTCCAGATGTGTTAGAAGCCGAAATAAGTAAAATGTTTTCATACAATCAATCAGAAACGGAGCGTCATAATGATGGTAAAATGTATTTTAATGGTAATGTGGAAGAAATAAAACAATCAGCTGCAAAAGGAAGTGGTAGTCTCTCTGGTAGTATTGGTTCAGGTTTCTTAAAAATTTTTAGTCTCGGTTTGAGTGGTAGCGGTGAGACGACATCTACAACTTCATCAAAAAATCACACGATTACGGATCAAGCTATGTCAGAAACTGATATACAGAAATATTTGTCGCAGCATGCAATGGAAACTGAATGGAAAGGGAAAAAGTTGAGACCAAAAGAGTTTAAAGTTTACAAATTAAGTGATATCACAGATCATTTACAGATAGCTGTTATTTCAAAGCAGTTGTCGGTGGATAAAGAACAAAAGGCCATTGTTCGTGTAATTAGTACGATGAACACACCGTATTCATTTGCTACTAATCATACTCCTTCAAACTTAGTTATTACTGGTGAAGTTAGACTCTATTCTGGTATGAGCAAACCTCCCTATCCATGGCTTCTATGTGATGGTTCGGCTGTGTCACGTATTGAATATCGACGCTTGTTTGCTGTGATCGGTACACAATACGGATCTGGTGATAGTGTAACAACGTTCAATTTACCAGATTTTCGTGGACGCGTTCCACTTGGTGTTGATCCGTATGAATTACGTGTGAAACAAATAACTGAAGCCGGTATAAGTGGTGGAGCAGAAGTACATAATTTAACCGTTGCTCAACTGCCAATCCATCAACACACACAAGGTTCACTAGCCATTGGAACAGCTGGAAATCATACACATTCAATTTACGATCCGGGTCATAACCATGGAGGCTCTACAAGTAGTGAAAAAATGGGAGGGGGTGGGTGGGGTATGAGAACGAATAATGGTTATGGTAGCGATCAAGCATCGCATGCCCATGCGATTCCTGTAGGGAGAACGTATATTAGCATCAACGCTGCAGGTGGTCATAATCATTCAGTTAGTGGTAGCACTGGTTCAGTTGGTGGCGGAAATGGTTTCAGTTTGTTGCAACCCTATCAATCTATTAATTACATTATTTATACTGCGTGAAGCGAGCCACACATAGTGACTGCTTGTGTTTTTAATTTTTAATAATGTACGCGGGTTTTTTCATTGCTTTGGAAACAGAATACAACATCGTCTAATCAGACTATTGCCCATTTAAAAAAGGCGGAGAATAGGTATTTTCTTAAATAACTTTGAACCACAATCACTTATCGAGTTCGCACTTGTGTCATTTGAAGGAGACTTTACGCAGTACAGCTATCCATATAAAATAGATGAAGTTCATTTCATGGGTAAGTGGTGAACCATAATCATTGTAAAGGAGTAAGTTGTTGTGCTATGAAGATAGAATGACTTTTAACTTTTAATTCATTGGACTCTATGCGGTTCAGTGGTGGATCTCGCTAGATTTTAACAAGAAACTTAATAGAAATAAAGCTTTCTTTTCTTTTGTTCTTAGGTGAAAGGTTACACATAATGTGCGATCTGTTTTGCCTTTGCTATTTTCAAAAAGATTTGTTACAATAGGAATAGAAAGTTGTTATTCTCTTTGTTGATGAATGACACGCTTCTCTTGATTGTTGTTCCCTGTTTTTCTCGTAACAACCAATACAACCTCTTCGGACATCGTGATCAGATCCTTTCTTTTCTTCGAGCTTCTGATCAGTTAGTGTGACTTCAAATGACTGATAGACTGTTGGTTCGGACCAGGTTTCAGCTTCTGGAAATGGCATACCAAGAAGTAAAGATTGTACAAGATTTTCACGAAACTACAGAATAGTTACTTTTTTAGCCGTGTAGTTTTCCTTGTATATCGAACAGCTATTTACTAATGCTATCCCAAAAACTAATTCAAATGCTACCTTTCGGTACCACTTTATCGACCGTCGGAGGCACATGTAATATGATGATAGTTGATTAGATAAAGCAGTATTTTGTCCTCCTTCGTTGTAGCCTAATACAACTTGGGACTTCATGATTCGCTCATTTTGAAAATTTGTTTTTTCACTGTCTATCACACTTGCTGAACGTGATAGTCTTGTCGATAATAAGTAAAAAGAAAAAAATAATTCTTTCATGACAAAAAATATTTTATTAGACAAATAATTGTTCATAAGCGATGTTTTGATGTGTGTGTGTTCGTACATACAAATTTATATAAGATTCAAGAAGAAAAACCGAGAAAAATAATTAATTGTGTTATAAATGATTAGATAGATTAGATTTAGTTCATAAAGAAAAAAAAACAATTAATTAACAATAAATAATATTCGATTAAAGATGAACAATTATCAAGACTTTATCTCTAGAGGTCAATATACGACGAATATCAGTCAACAATGTACAAATATTTTTGTTTTCTTTTTTCTTCTCTAATTCTTCTTAAATTCTTTCTATAACAATTCTCATGCTACTATAACTATGTCATTTCATATTACAATGTTAAGATAGTTTAACGTATTTTCATTATTCATTAAGTCATCTGTACAAATGAAAGTTTTTTAATAATGCATTTCGATTATAAATAAGATCATAAAAAAAGAAGAAAAGAAAAAGTATCACATAAGATGGATAGAAAATGATGATGAGCAATAGAAAATTATTAAAAGAAGGAAAGAGCATTCAATTATTGCAAACACTAATCGATATATTATCAGCACAGTTTCTTGTTTCATTGATGTTTGATTCTATCCAGTCTTGTCATATAGAATTGTCTTCTAGTGAAAAGCAACGAATTGAATCGAATTTCAATTAAAATCTTCTGATTTAATGAGAATGGATTATATTTTATTTTCATTCATTAAACATTAAGTTGTCAGTCAATGCAAACTATTCTCATTTTAAAAGAATTTCTCTTGAACTGACGATTATTTTCAATACAAACAATTTCACATTAAAATCATTTGTTTATTGATCTTTTCTTTTCAAAAGTTTATTTCAGAGAGTGAATCAAAGACTAGTTTTGTCCTGTGACAATGTCTCAACGTAATATATATCTTAACACCCTACTGTTAATAAAAAACAAATTAAGATCATTACCTTTCTTATAAGAACTGAAAAAATCGGATTCATTGTTCCTGTAGTCACAGAAAATGACAGACATGTAGTAAACGTAGAGGAACTAGTTGTTTACGACTGAAACGACTCGATCGTATTTAACATTTTAATCAAGTAGGGATTGAAGTAAAAGTTTTTTATTCTTTCTTTATGCCCTTTTATAAAGTTTCCGTGTGGAGATCCTCGACGATAATCGCATCTTACGTCACTGTTAGCATTCTGCGACAGAGTCGAGAATCTTGAAATAGGTAACCAATAAACCATATTACATTCGTGTTGCAAAGCGTACAAGAAGTGTGTATTCTACTTCACAATTAATAATTAATTAATTGTTAAATGATAGATCAATTCAATGTTATCGAAGCGAATCTTTTATCCAAGAAAAAGAAAAGTTGAATTGTGTATAAAGACTTTCAAAGAAAAAACTTGTTAGTGCAGTCCTGATGACGTTAAAATGTGAAAATCACATTCACTCTTATGATTGATAATAAATACAATAGATGCTCTACGAAATCTATGACATTTCATATTCGAAATCTTTATAAGATATTCAAGTGAACAAATGCATTTTATTAATTTTTCTTCGCATGCTAGTATCTGTTGCCTTTGTTACTGTACACTTAGTTGTTTATTTGATCATTTTAGTTTTTGTTTTATGTTCATTGAAATATACTGCTCAACTAGTATACTGCTTACATTCGTTTCGTCGTCTATATCTACTATCGCTTTAATAGCTTCTGGAAGATTCTAATAGTTCGTTCTTTCACTTTCGACTCTCCTTCGATTTTTTTTCTTTTTTCTTTTCTTTTGCAGTTCTCTTTCTCTTTCTCTTTTCTCTTTCTACTTCCTTTTTGTGCAATTTGAAAGGAGAAAGTAATAAAATCTTGCTTCAAATTTATGCTCACTATTTACACATCATAATATGTGAATTTCATAAAAAATTTCTACACCTTTATCCGATATATCTACAACTCCAGAGCTCGTTAAAATTACAGTAAGCAACATCGTTCCTGTCATGAACAAACCCCTATTCACTATCTTCATTGCTGGATTTACTACTTAGCATTTCATGAACGGTCCTTGTTAGACAAAAATTTTCAATTCTTTATTTCTATGTAGATATAAAGCAGTTAGTATATTCATATACTGTCTCATATTAGCAATTTGCTTAAGATCCAATCAAGAAAATCATGGATTAATTTAATATTACATATATAGATATATCTTGGATATTTCTCAGATGTTAATGTTAGAGAATTGTACGAAGATGTATTCGTTTATATAGATATACCAACAGAAAATATAAGTCTCTGGCACTGCTGAAATTTTTCTGGTCTGACAGTAGAATAGAGATAACTATCTTGGCTTATTCCTGCAAGTATGAATCTCGAAACTTTAGTTGGCATCATCATCGATAAAAAAACGAGTACGAAAATGCAGCAGAGTGCGTCACCTCTTCCTTGACTCATTGTAGGTAAAAAGAAGAAAATAAAAGACTGAAAACAATTATATACTCAACAGGTAAAATAATACAGTATATATTAATTTGGTAGAAAGAAAAAACATTGAAAGTAAAAAGTGTCTGGAGAAGAGAATGTCAAAAGCACTATTAATATCAATTCAGCATATATTATTCACCTATTAGTGAAGCTATGAAATCTCCCGCAGATTGTTTACGCAGTGTTGGTAAAAAAATGAATTGAAACTGTGTTAATGGTGCATCCGATATTTTTTCTTCTCGCAGTTTTTTTCATACTACCAAATCTATGCCATTCAATACAGGATGGCTTAAAAGTCGGTTCGCTAGAAAAAAAATAAACATCTTCATTACGGCTGAAACTAGCCAAACAAAATTCTTACCTATATCAATAAAGATACGCCGTGAGAGAGACTCTTTGTTAAGTATCATTATTGGCCTCAACAAGAAAAAATTTTACTTTTTCATAGATAGAAAAAAATAATATACTTAACAAAGGATCTCTCTAGACTTGTTTCTATCATTGGTAAAAGATTCAGTCCATTTGCTTGAGTTGTAATAGAGAGATTCAATTTATTTTCGTGGAACCGACTTTTGAGTCACCCTGTAATGGGCTCATATACAATTATTCACGGATCAAAATGAAGTCCGCAATTGCTACATTACTGTATATAGTACGAGATATATAATACTATTACTCATTGTATCATTGTCCTGTTCGATGAATATTGAGCATCAAGCAGAGCGCTCATAGAAAAAATTTCAGTTCAATACTCTGCAGAATCCTTATTTTCAACTAAAATTTTGAAAATTTCATGTTTTCAATAGCTTTGATTGTTCAAAGTTCAACCTTGCACGTAAAGACAATTGCGACTAGTGCTAGTTGCAATAAAATATTGTTTATTACGCAGTCTCAATGACTTAGGCAAGCAAATTCATTTAAAATTGTTCTAGTCCAAGCGGTTTCCAACATATAATCAAAATATTAGGTTAGAAGCGATGGAACACTTCAAGAGGTGTTCTCGTTAATAATGATCTTACTACGCATTATTTAGAAGAGCTGTCGTAAGCAAAGAGTCACTTAGCTTCCTCCACTAGAATCTCGGTAACATTTCATTTTTCGCTACCGTTCTTTGAGAGCATAAAAGTATATTAAATTTGGTCAGTCAGTTATTAATCAATAAGAAAAAACATTTTGTTGCGCTGTGATCAACATATTATTATAAAGTTTTGAGAAAAGAGAAAGAAATCGAACAACGAATGTATTGTAGTATAGCAAATTGAAAACCACCATCCTTTGTCTATAGTGCAGTAGAAATTTTGATGATAAAACAATTGACAGAGAAGATGTCAAAACTAAAATTTTAAACAAGTAAACTCGGCATTGTCTTCATCAATACCATCAATAAATACATTTCTGCTATGAAACACTGCGTTACAAATTAACATCTTCATCTTTGTTCTTAGAGTTGGACGCAACATAAACAATGCGCGTTTTTCTGGTGATTCTTCTCTCCGTAATTTCCTCCAGCGAGAATATCGAAATTCTTGGCCTCTTTCCTAAATATGAAACAGTCATCAAATCTGATCTTAGGGATCCCATAGATGCTGGTTCTTGGTCTCGTCATAGCTTAGCCATGTTTCGTGCTGCTATTTCGCTTGCTAACAAATATAATATCCTTATTCATAATCAGAAAATTTCGAGCAGTGTTATTCGATCAAATTATAATGAAAATGGTTATGCTACATTTGATCTCGTTTGTCAATACATTACTTCTCAACGTCCAAATATTGTTGGAATCGTTGGTCCAACGACATCAGCCGAGACTCGATTTCTTGGCGCATTTGCTGCTCATATTAGACTGCCAATTGTTTCGTATGCAGCAACAAGTGTCGATTTTTCCGATAGACAACAATATTCAACATTCTATCGAACAGTCCCATCTGATCTTCTTCTTGCACGTGCCATTGTTCAAATTTTCGAAAAATTCAATTGGAAAACATTTACAATGATTTATCAAAAAGATGATTATGGTTATGGTGGACTCCGAATATTGTCGGAATCTTATCATAATAATGTAACAATGAAAGAACAACTGCCATTAGATGGATATAATTATCTTCCTCGTTTAAAACAAACATTAGAAAAAAGTCAATCAAGAATTGTACTTGTTTGGGCAGCCGAAAACGAAACAACAATTATTGTGAAACAAGCTCTTCAAGAAGGACTCATCGGTGCACCGTATGTTTGGATAACAACAAGTGAGGTCAGTATATCAATCTTTTTGAATAGAATAAAAGTCATTCACTACTGCGTTTTATGCACAGCAAGTGTGTGTAAATAAAGAGATATATCCATATTCATAGAGAACCCAAACTTCTTATTTAAAACAAAAGTGCCAGAAACAGTTGTCCGATACTACAAATAAGAGAGATATCTGTTTATGTCCTGACACATGGTTCACGTGTACTAGGGCATTCCTAGCTAGGACGAAAAATACAAGTATTGCTAGAAAATTAATATGAATACTAAATAAAACTGCGAAACAAATATAGCAGTATCGTTAGCAAATATTAATATCACTAGTACAGTTGTACTTGTGGCATTGTCAGTTTTTTTCTTCAAGTAATAGAAATGAAATACAATTCACTCATATGCACAGTTTGTAAAAAATCAAACTCTTTAGTATTTTTTTGTAATATGTTCTGAATGAAAAATATGATGATCTAAAAGGCTAATTTGTGCAAGGTATAGAATAGAAAACTCGAACTAACAGGCAGTGAAGTAAAAATAAATTGTGGCACCTATTATTTTTGTAACTCATAAAAATGGAAACTAAATATTGAAAGATCGATAGATCTTAGAAGATGTGTGATATTGATGTTTTTTAAAATTTTCAGATTATCATCCGCGCTTTTCAATCAAACATATTTGAACATGAGAAAAATTGCAATAAACTTGAAGGTCTACTTACTATAATACCAACGGAAGGTAATAGTAGAAGTTACCAACAAGATTCAGTAAGAATAAATCAAACATTATTCAATGAAGCTTTGGCCGCTTGGTCGAATTCATCAGAGAAAGAGGATCGTGATGAGTACCGTCCAGGTGCGGAATACAATATCAGTCCATTTGCTCTATTTACTTTCGATGCGACATGGGCTTTGATTCAAGCATTGAACAAATCTTCATTCGACACTCAATATGGGTCTCCTTCGTTTGTTACATCATCCTATTGTCTCAATAGCTCACTGAAAAATGATAAGGCCTATCACCAATATTTAAAAGCAACAAATTTTTCAGGCATTTCTGGTCAGGTGACATTTTCTGATAATTTCTCAAATGATCGAACAGATGGTGCGTATTATGTGTTAAAGAATGTCCAATGCAATTACAAGCAACCACTCAGATATAAACCAGTAATGATATGGCAAGAGAAACTTACAGGTAATAATGAGAGTTGGCAAAATATCTATGGACGATCCATTATCTGGCCAAATGGCTCCACGAACATACCGACAGATCATCCACAAATTCGAGGTATAAAACTTGCAATTATGTCTTTCTTTTTTCCTATATTCTTTTGATGCTATTTAGGTGAAAAATTAGGCATTCGTGTCATTGAGTCTCACCCATTTGTGATGGTTTGGGCTAAATCATCATTGGTACCCAAGCCGATAGGTGTTGAATTGCTTGATACTGAAGATCCAGATATAAAAATATATGGTTATGTAGCTGATCTTATCGTTAAACTTCAGGAAAAAATGAATTTCGAGTTAAAGATAGATGTAGCTCCACCAAATACATCCTACAATACGCTTGTCAAATCTGTTTCATGGAATGACGGTTGGGATCTTGCTATTTCAGACATCACGATAACATCAAATCGTCTTTTGACCGTCGATTTTTCACTGCCAATTTTTGAAAATTCCGTTCGAATTATAGTTCGTGACAATTCATTGTACTCTGTTGAGTTTCTTTCTTTTCTTCATCCATTTTCACCGCAAGTTTGGCTGTCAGTCGTCGGTCTAATCATCTATTCAGGCTTGCTTTTCTATATCTTTGAGAGAAAACAAATAGTCAAACAAAAGCAAAACATAGTCTTCGGAACGATGTTCATTGGAGTATATCATACTCTAAGTAGTATTATCGGTATGGGAGGTGATGTGGAACTGAGAACACCATCAAGTCGAATAATGGTGACTGCATTGTTCGCATTAAGTGTCATTCTTGTCGCCACATATACGGCCAATTTATCTTCCTTTCTCACAGTGAAACGTACCCAATCACTTATATCAGGCATCGATGATATCAAAAATGGTCGTTTACCTTTTCAACGTGTCGGACTTCTAAACAATTCATCTGTTGTCGACTATTATACACAAAATGTATCTACTATTTATTATCCACTTCAAAATGTCAAGGAGATTTATACATCTTTGCTTGAAAATCACATCGATGCTGCTCTCTGCGATGCTGCAACATCCGAATACACAGTCAATCAAGAGTATTGTAAGCGTTTGTCAATGATTGGTGTTGGCTTTGCTAAATCATCATATGGTATTGCAATGCGCAAAAATTGGCAATACAAAGACGATTTAGATGTCAATATTTTGTCTTTGCGTGAATCTACTATACTTGAAGCATTAGAACAAAAATGGCGTTCGCAACGAACATGTAATGACGATATTCAGGAAACATGGGAACATGATGGAATTCCTATAACAATTATGAGCGGTCTTTTTCACACTTTTCTCATTGTGAGTGCAATCGCAATTGGAATACATTTGTGGTCTTGTCGAACAGAAATTGTTAGAAGTTTGAAATCAAAGATTGCCATCATCTTACTGCTTATCAAATTTCCATACCATCGAAATGCAGTTACCTCGACACGTATATAGATAACTGTCTTAATAGCTCTGTTGGACAATATAGAAAAAATATAAAAGGCTACTCATGACTACTCGAGTGAACTGCCAAGATAGATGTAAATAGAGTTATCGAAAGATTTTTGAAAATAAACTGTTGAAGAATAAATTTTAACGATAGCACATTGTGCTGTGATTTGCTACTCTAATGTTGGATGCATGGTACACATGTATTTCTCGTATTTCATGATTAACTAGATGTAATGACAACAAATACAGCTGTAGTTTAGATAAGAATAATTCAGGAAGTGCATTATGTTGCATTTAGTACCCGAATCCAAAAATGTTATTCTTTAAATCAATAATTGTCTGATTACCTTTTTTTGAGAGCAAAGAGAAGAAAAAGTAAAGCGATGCAAAGCATTTTTATGATGCATAGTCTTACATTTAAATTAATTATGGCTCACCTAGTGGAATTTGACGAGAATTTTTTCAAGAAAATGGAGCCAAATTGAAGTAAAGCACTGTTTCAGTAAAGTGTCGTATTTTTTCTCGACAAATAGATCAAAATAGTAGACATTATCATAAAAAAACAACTTACCGACACATTTTCTGATTCGCCATTTCATCGAGATGTACAACGATGATGCACGAGAGATAAGTAACTTACACATTCGAAGATATTAGTTTAGAAGAATGGTGTAAGAAAACGTGAAGTGAAAGTGTATATTACAGAAGAACATGAATCTTTTTTGAAGACTGACATAAAAATAATTGGTTCGAAACATGTTTTCTTCGATGAGATCATCTTAATTAGACAGATTGACAGTGGTCGAAAGTTAAACAGGTAATTCTACTAGATTTTTGTGAGATCAGTAATGAAAAGCCAATGAATCATCATTAGACATGTTTGGAATCAATATACTACGTTATATAAATAGCCGATATTATTCCAACTAACATTGAATGAAATCTAGTAAAACAGTATATGATATCAAAGAAATAGTAGAAAAATTTTCGATCTTTCATAATGATGTCTTATTTTGTAATAAAAGTGCAAATAAAAAAATACTAATATATAATTATACCTTCCACTATGTATATAGAAGAAGAAGAAAAACAATACAGTGCTTTACATATAGGAGGAACAAGTAAACTGTTTTTCGTACAGGTGATTAGCTTCCATTGTTGAATCTTTGACATTGATGAGTCCTCATACTCATCAATCACAAGATAGTTTATATTTTATCATCTGATGCATCGTGAAGAAGAGCACACGTCATACTATTATTTTGTGGAGGCGACGGATGATGAGATGAAAGCGTTCAAGCAGAACGTATTAAGAGAATGTGAATGAGTTGGAAACCTCCAACTTCATGTAGATACTATGATTACAGGAGAAAAAGATATTATTCACTCAAATAAAATACAAACCATTTTTTTCTATACAGATATGTCAAGGTTGTTTACTACACAAGGAGTAACAACACCACTTATAATTTCTCCTTCAAATCATTGAACAGGTCAATTTAGTCGTAATATCGATCTAGAAGATTTTACTATTATATGGCTTCATGAAAATGTAAATCAAACAAACGATCGTTACGAAACGCAGGAATGTTTTCGTGAGATTACTAGTACTTTAATACTTTTTGACAACATCGAATTATGCATTGAATGCATTGATGAATATGAGACAAAGAAAATTTTTCTGATTGTATCAGGTAAGTTAGGAGGAACCATTGTATCTCATGTACTCAATCGACATCAAGTAATACAAATCTGCATTTTTTATCTCGATTCCGATAAACATCTTCAGTGGACATCGAAGTATCCCAAAATTGAAGATCGAGGCATAAGCGAAAGGCAACAACTTGTTCAACAATTAAGGCAAGATATCCTAGATAGTACACGAAAAATGCATCTATTGGAGAATTCCCTACGTTATTTGGATGAATATCCAGGGTCATTTTTTTGTTGAGTATATTGTCAGGATAATCCAGCGATACTCCGATAAATCAATGAATTTGAACAAACCTACGAACCGAATAAATCTATAGAATGGTATACTCGAGACAGTTTTATCTATCGCATTGTTAATCGAGCTCTTCCAATGGAAGACATTGATATTGCATTCATCTTCTGATTTTTTCTTACTGATTCATACAATCAATTATTAGAACTACATGCAACATACCGAGAAAATCTTCTCGTATGGAATTGTTCAACTGTCATCGCCTATCGAGGACAATCCATGAAATTAGAAGAATTTAACAAGTTACAAGAAAGTATTGGACATATTGTCGCCATGAAAACGTTTGTTTCAACTACACCATTTCAATATCTAGGGGAGATCTTTGCTGGCAATGGATCACAATGATCTAACAAACAGCCAATCATTTTTGAAATTGAAATTAATGTTGATAAATGTGACAAAACTTTTGCTGACATTCAACAGTACAGTTTCATAAAAGATGAAGAAGAAACTTTAATGACTGTTGCAACAATTGCCAAAGTTCAATCTATAGTCGAAACTGAAGACATAGAAATGCATTACGACTCGATTATGAATCGTAAAGAAACCTATGGTAACCTTATTGATTATCGAAGTTACATCGAAAATTCTGAAATAATACAAATGCCAGATGAAAGGTTGGATGCGTTCATAGAATTGATCGATGATTGAAATTTACAGGCACAGCGCTTATTATGCATTGGCAATTATTTACTTCGACAAAAAGAACATACAAATGCTTTGGAGGTTCTGAACAATTTACTTCATGTGCAAAATATTGAATCTCAAAACTTTATGTATTCATTATTATCAACAGGTCATTTCTTAATCGCTAATGCATTAGCTCAAATTGGCAATTATTCTAGGGCAAATATCTGCTCCTTTGATAGGCTTGTACTACCAGCCAACAAATCACGCACTGCTGCCATATATCTGAATCTAGCATTCGCCTTTTACAAGTGTAATGAGATGGATAACGCTCAAATCTTTCTACAAAAGTGTATCAATTCACTCTCGTCTTCGGTATACATAACAGATTCATCAGCTACACACACCGAGATGGAAATTTTAATGTATTTATTCAATAATACCACTGATCAAATACAAGCAGAATTTGGAAGATTCTTCGTTCTTCCTTTGAGTTAGACGGATATATAATGAAGATGGTCAGTTCGATAAGGCGTTGAAAGTATTAAAAACTGGACTTATTTTAAGTTCAACGGCAGCTTGCTCAAAATCCAATAAAAGAAACTATCGTGCTAATATCCATGCCGTAATGGTCACTTGTTATATGCAGCTAAACACGTTTGAAGAAGCACTATTTAATTATGAGAAAGCACCCAAACGTGCTGAATCTGATCTTGATCCAGGACAAGAATATTAGAAGCTCATTTCGAGCATCTATGAAAAAATTGGTACACTTGAAGTCGCTATGGATCATTGGAAAGAAGCATTATATACTTATCGAGCAACATTCAAAGCGAAGACAAACTATGTGAACACGGGGTTTGATACTTTTCTTTTTCTTTTGTGCACTTTGATTGGAAAAGCTGTTCAGATTCACAGAACTAACAGAAAAGTACATCAAATGTTATACAATATATCAGTATGGCTAAGCAGGTGCAAATAACTGATGATAATGATGTCGCATCGATGGAACAGGATCTATTCGAAGTTGCCATATTGACTGGTATCATGTATGAAAAATTGAATGATGCTGATGTGGCCATCAATATATGGAGCTATGCTGCTAACATGTATGGAAAGAAGAAAAATGTCATACCCATGACTCGACTACTTGGTGCTGTTAGTGCCATATACAAGAAAATAAAGAAGAGATCGCATTCCTTTGACTTTTCTATAATATCAAAGTATGGAATGTCATATCGAACCGACGAATTTTCATACTTTTTTGTAGAGGGTTACCGTTTTTAAAAGCCGTTTTTATATTGAATTTTAATCTAATGTTAACTCCAAGAGGAAACTTGATGCAATATTGCGAAATATCACAAATACCTATGTCGAACAATACACATTTCACGAAGTCAACAAAAATATTTTTTTTTGGAAATAATTGATGCGGTCTTCAGAGTGAACTTTTGAGGATGATGTTTGAGTTTCCGGAATTTCATGGAACTAGTTCTGGGAGCGGAATTGATTCCGTAATGGCCGACATCGCATAATAGGATGTATTCTCTTCTTTTTTCGATCGATAATCTTATTGATGATATGAGTGAACCTTGTCTTTCTTCACATTTTCACAAGCTTACCAGGCAATGTCATTCCTAATCTGATGACACTTAAAAAACTGTTAAGTATTCATTCCTCTATCAATAAAATTGATCGATGATGAATCATCGGCAATCGTTAAAAGATGCTTCACATTTCGAAAATGACGTCTTTTATATGAATCTTACCGTGCTTTTCTTCGACTCTTTTATTCTGTGTCAAGCCGACATCTCTTTTCATTCAATAACAAAAATGCATAACTCTTACTGTTGTAAATTGATTCATGTGAAAGCAATTATACGCTAGGCAACTGCTGTGTAATTTTTTCTTACGGGCAAAAACATTTTCGCTTAACAACATTTTGCTATACTCTTTCAATTTTTTTATTAATAACCACTTTTTATCTACAATTGAAGGAAAGAAAAAACACATCTCTCATCATGAATAGGTAAATATATGGAACCCAATTTTTTCGTTCTTTACTAAGCACAATATATAAGTTGCCATCAATATGTATTTTGCATTTCAATCAACGTGAATACCAAATGGCAACAAAATTGAGTGATTTACTTGGAGAAAGTTTGATAGAAAAAAATCCTAATAAAGGTGATGAAGCATTTCGACAAGTACCAACAAGTGAACTTGATAAGAAGGTCGTAGCAATTTATTTCTCGTAAGCAAATACTGAATTTCTTTATATTTCAAAAAATCGATTTTATTTAAAAGAGCTCATTGGTGTCCACCTTGTCAAGCTTTCACTCCAATATTGGCTAAATGTTACACTAAAGTCCAATCTGAATTGCACGATCAATTTGATGTTGTATTTGCCTCGTCGGACCACAATGAAGAATCGTTTGCCGAATATTTTCAAACTATGCCATGGAAATCCATTCCTTATTCAGGTAACTAAATACTTTTGTTTCTACGATTTCTATTACTTTCATAATTTTTCTATATGCAATGTAGATTCATTTCGAACTGTTACGTTGATCGTTGCCCTCATTTTTCAATAGTAATGTTATTTTTTGAAGAATAAAATTGATTCTGTGAAGTAAAAGCAGCGATGAAAGAGCAGAATGAATAAAATTCTATCGAATATCTGGTCCCCTCTGGTACATTAGAAACTTGCAAATAATCGAGAGTAGAATCAAATAGGATTTGATCCGAGAAAAAAGTCAAAGAAAATGTGTAGAAATCGTCGATCTTAACATCAATTCAAGAAATTTAACCAAATCCTGAGTCAGATTTCAGTATAATCTTCCATCAAGAAAATAATCTCTAGCAGTTACTGAAGAGGAAATTAAATGATTAGGATGAACTGGCTGCGGAAGAGAAGATCAAAATTTCTTGCTATATGACTTCAATACTCATTCCCGATCATATTTCACAATAATCGAGGCTTACGACAACATTCAATGTCTAGAGACTTATAATTTTCTTATAAAATTAATTTATCAGTGGCTTTTCTCGAACGCTACGAAGGAAGAGAGAGGAGATTAATTCAATTGAAATCATGAAATGAATTCTTTCGTTTTAGATCGAGATCGTGAGAAAAAGCTGAGTACGAAGTTCAACGTGGATGGTATTCCAACACTGGTTGTTCTATCACCGGATGGAAGGATTTTAACTGGAGACGGTCGCGGAGACATTCAAGACAAAGGAGTAGAAGCTATTCGACTCTGGATACAAAATGGGCAAAAACCTGATACAAATTCAGATGAATATTTGTGGCCTGGAGCTACCTGTGGTGAATGTAAAATGAATCCACTTATTGGTCAACGATACAAGTGTTCTACTTGTGATAACTACGATTTATGCTCTGAATGCCAGAAGAAGGGACATGGACATGAGCTCAAAATTATGCCGCAGACTTTAGGAACGATTGGAGCCCTCGTTTGGAAAGGAATTAATTTAAATTTCTAACTTATGAACAGCTTTCAACTTCGTACAAAACAATAAATCGCAATTCAGAGAAGAACCTATTTATTAAAAGAAACAAAGAATAAAATAGAGAAAACCTGTTTTTTGTTCAAGAAATGCTATTACAGTACCTTGTTATTGGAAGCGAATCGAATAATGCCATTTTCAAATAAATCATATCTTTTGAAATTTGTGTTTGCCTAGTAAAAATATGTAACATTGACCTTCAGTTACTACTGAATTCGAACTGTCAAGTTAGCATTTCATGCTTCCTCGATGGTGTGATGTTCTACGAACATGCATAACTCGCTTGATAGTTTCTATGCTTGGAAAACAGGGTGCCATCTTATGATCTCCTGTTAACTTCAAAATAATGATCTGCTTTTATGATTAAAGATCGCAACAACAGCACATGAGTGATTTATTTCTGGCTGATAATATATCAAATGAGTTCTCACGATCATGTTCTCAAATGAATATTACCAATGGATCACATATTGACATTCGAAGATTTATCGATTACTTTCTTAAGCCTTGACACAACTCAAAACAAATGATTAACGACAAACATCACCTAGATGACATTGAATAGTTTCATATGGGAAAACTCAGAGATAGATCATCTAAATCAATTTTTCAGATTGTATATATTGATGGATGGCTGATGTGAGAAATCGTTTCACCAAGAGCTGAATATGTGCTGTAGTTTTTTCTCTCCAAAATAGCATGGACAAATTTGTCCATCTTTATGAATAATCGAAACTCTATATTTACCTTGGTTATTCAGTCGCTATTACTGAATCATTGATTAAATACGAGCAGCTTAACTGTCGTATTTCTTGTAGACATGTTTTCATTTTACTCATAATGAGGATGCGCTTTTTCTTTGTGTATACACCTGAAGAAAAATATTCGACAAAGAAAACTTTTTTTCGAAGAAGAAGATATTCAACCAAAGCGTTTTGTTACTGATGATCATCTCGCAGCTAATGAGTTATTATGTGAAATTTATCAAGGTTTTTTACAGAAGCCTTGCTCGTGTGTTTCTTGTCAACAATCGTTTTGAAATAAATGTATTCGCACATGGCTTAATATCAATCCAACTATGTGTCGTTTTCATTGCTTTCCATATGAAGAAAAATGTGCATCAACATATATTCATTCTATCTTAGCTCGTCTATCTATTCGTTGTCGTAATAATTCATTAGAACGATATGAAATTATGGAATGTGAATTTCCTACTAAAAAAAATGCCGTGTATGTGAAAACTATATAATCATAAATGATATTGACCAGTATCAAGCATCCTGCATACCATCAATGATTCAATGTCCCTTATGCAAACGTGGTATAAATTCAGTTTGATTTGACCAATATATGGCTGAATGTTTTTAAGAGAGATTAAATCTCTTTATCGATAGGATAATACCGTTACCATATGCAGTTGCAACATCTACAAATAATCGATTTGCTGTCTCACAGAAACAAGGTAGGGAAAACTGACTTATCCAATTAAATAATCGAATCCAACGGATGTTGGCTGCAATGCCTCAAGTTGAACTTGTTGGATTTGAAGTAGTTTTACAAGCTCGTCAACAAAGTATATGGATTCGAATTGTAGACAATGTTTAGATTGATGTTGTCCAATATGTCAAGATTTCTACATATTTTATTTCTTCATCTTGTTTTTTGGTACTATAGATTTGCAATGATCAATTTCGTCAGTTTTGCTTTCTATATACATGTACAAGTCACCGACTATATGTATCGATCATTCGCTCTTATCAGTCTATTCAGTGGTTTAATTTGCTTTGGTCTTCCTCTCTTACTTATTTGAGTAAATGATATATTAATCCTTGTATTTATTAGTTTCTGCTCAGTATTATGTAGTTCAGCATGTGAACATCTACCATTAGCTAATTTTTGGGCATATGAAAGTAATAAAACCTCATTAATTTTATGTAATATTATTTTTGTTATCTTCAAACTAATTTTGTTAACTACACGTTTCCACTGTTGGTGTATATCTCCATATATATCAGTAGGTTGCTTGCCTTGAATTATGATTTTTTGTAACATTTCATTTTTGTTATTATTATTAATAGAAAATCAATGGATTGATCAGCTAATGAGAGAGTTGAAAAGAGAACATTAATATATTTATAATTATCGATTGAATATGAGAATGAAACATGATTTTTATATATATATTTGATTATGAACAAGATTTAATTGATTAATAAACAAAATTCTGCTAAACATTCGGCAGGATTTTATTGATATGAACTTGAAAGAATATGATAAATCAAAAGGTAAATCATTCTTAATCATTAGCATTCATTTATGTCATCGAAAGAATTTATAATTTACAGTTTCTTTTTCTAATTTATAGTTCAAATCACATTTCAGAGAAAAAAAAAGAAATACAATGTATTGGACAACACATGAATATCAAAGCAATTCGTTTATATTATTGTTCTTCTATATTGACAATTTAGTCCGATTTTGATTACCAACATATCGGACCATGTATGGTTTTCTTCTTCAATGCTGACTTAAGTGACTATTTACAGTCATGAACAGAAGTCCTACGACTAGTCAAAAATTATTTACACAAGAATTGCTTGTCTTGTGACTTGTAAAAGATTGAGTGCTATGTCCTTACGAAGATTAGCGACACTATAGCTTAACGAAAAACTGTATACAAAAGCACTTTCTTTTGCTTTTTTTTTTGGCAAAAGACTAAACATAAGATGTGATACGTTCTATCTTCAGTACTTTATTTAAGTCCTCTATTATATAACATAAGACTTAACATTAAAACATTCAAGACAAAAAAATTATCACAGTTAGAACAAAACGTTTTTACTTTCTTTGCTGCCGCATTGTTCGCTGTCCTTGACTATTGGGTTTATTCTTTCGATGACTTGCTAATTGTTGTCTTGGACCAGATTTCGATTTCTCGTTTGGCGTATCAAGCAGTAAAGACCAGAGAAGACTTTCACGAAACTGCAGAATGATTACTTTGCTTTGTGTGTAATTTTTCTTGTTATCAGTAATTTCTTTGTCAGAACTGTCAGATTCAAGATGCATTGAATCAAACTTCTCATCGAGAAAACTGACTTCACTAAATCCGCTAGTGCTATCTTCTGTATCGGTTTCTTCAAACGACATGTGAACTGTTCTAAAATTTCGATCATATTTATATGTAAGACGATACAGAGAAAAGAATAAGGAAGAAAAAGCTGGAAACTTCCTTGATTTCTTTTGCACATGCTTCGGATAATATGAAAAAGTAATTTGACCGATTATTCAGTTGGTCAGAAAAAAATGACTCATTATGTAGTGATATGAAGAAGAGAACGAAAATTGATGAATCTTAAGATTTTATATTAAATTTTAAAGAAATTGTATAATTATGTAACTTTACCACGACCAATATACAAGGTGTTGCAAAATACAAAACAAAACAAATAATATAATGAACTAAACAAACATAAACATGAACATCATTATCTGGTGTTTTTTTTCCAATATTTGAATGCTAGTGATTATGATGTGATAGTATCAATACAATTCAAATCCACCCAACCCTCAATAAAAGCAAATATCAAAAGAATAAAATTAAAATTATACAATTTCTTCAAAATATAAAAAAGAGAACGATGGATAATCAGTAGAAAATAAGGAAAACGTCATTATGTGCATCTTTTAGAAGTTAACTGTCCATGACATTGAACATTTCGAAAATATTTTCTAAGACTGAATCTTCCTGATCACCATGATTACTATTTGTTTCACCTTGAACTTGTTTGAAGTGATTGTTTTGTATGCGTTTTTGTTTTGTGCTTTTCTTATGCTGCTTATCTCGATTGTTCCGTCTATTATTAGCATCACCTAGAGATATTGGCATAATTGGTCTCTGTATATTATTCAAATCGGTAGCGGTGAACACTTGTTCGAACACTTGGCCCATTTCTGTATTTGAAATTGCAAAAATTATTCGTTTGAAAAAGTTTTTAAATTCATCTAATTCTAGATGTCGTCGAAAAATCATAGCAACATCAAAAGGATTGTTTCTGAATACACCACAACCATACGCTCCTAACACAAGACTATCATGTGACTTCGCTTTGAAAACATATAGTAAACGTTTCACACGTTCCGTCATTGCATTCCTAATTGCATCTGTATCCTTTATGACACCAGCATTGGGAGCAGGAGCTGTTACAATACCAACATGATATGGAACAGATAATAGTTCTCCATTATCATCCTGTAAAAAGAAAAATAAGAGAGATAAATCAAACGAGTGTTACTAATTCTATTTTTCATACTTTGAAAATTGTTACTCTTGGTGAATAAATCATACGATGGCTATAGATACCTCTTGCACCACATCGATTATATTTATAATATCCACTAAATAATCGATCTTGTGTAAGTGCTAAATAAAGTGATGAAGATCTTGCGATTGATTCTTCTTGAGATTGAGAACCCTTAAGAAAACCTCCACCTGGATTCTTAGCAGATGCAAAATTTAATACTCCAACATGATCTTCGCCCATTTCAGCAACTAAAGATCGAGCTGCTTGTAAAGTTGTACAATAACGAACTTCAATATTTGTATAAGAAGCAGTAGAAATTGTGGATGATGTTGAATCCATTTCGTCAATAGCTGAAATTATTTTTTTTGGATTTTCTAGATCATCTTCTGTGTAAAGTACACTATTATCGTTGCAAAATATTATATCGTCTTCAAGTTCAATTCGAGAACCTTCCTTTGAATCATACCAGCCAGCTTGAAGCTTGTTAAGAGTATCTTGTGCAATATTTGCACGTCCAGGTCTGGAAGGAATGGCTAAAGATGAAGTGTCTTCGAATTCAATTTTTTCAAGTGCTGTAGCTCTATCAGACATTTGTGTATTCAAATACTGATCTTAAAAAGAAAAATCTTAATTATTAATTATAGAAAAGAGTTTCAACTCCAGAAGCTATTACATTTGTTTTATTGATTTTCTCTGTAAACATCACTCGATTAGCATGTAATCTATAATACTGCCTACTCCTAATTGTAGTTTTATGCAAGACAATTGGACTAATGGAATAGAAGCAGTCGATGAAATAGATAACCGTACATGAGCACACGAATTCATATCATATTTTAACACTGGATCATACCATTATGCAAGGGAAAAAAAGTCAAAGTTCTGCTCGAGAAGTCTTTAAGAAAACTTTTATAATCTTTGATACTTCCTACATAGTCTTTCTGTATATATATATATATAGCTGAATCGAAAATTTTAGATTTTAATTAGAGTAGTTGCGCATTGTAAAGCGTATTTTTTTCTGCCACTAAAAATATTTTTAGGTCTGTTGGCTCGTGAGGATATTTTCTCAAATTTAAAATCACTCTTTTGTTCGAGATTGTTGCCATTCGTTAGGCCTCAGTGAGTTGTATATAAGTCTATCTTAAGTTGGGTTCTGGGTCTCTGACGCCAAAATATCAATTTTTAATTTGATGTATGAAAACATTTAAAAATCGATATATATGGAATGATACAAGCGAAAAAGGTTAAGCATTTAGATAATACTGAGCGGTACGCCCATTAGTCATCCTGAAAATGTCAGTCTCAGAGATCCATAAACTGAAACCAACATAAACTTGTATACAACTCATTAAGGCCTACCTAATAGCAACAGTCTGAAGCAACAAACGATTATGCATCTTAAAAGGTTATCTCGTAAGTCGATAGGTGTAAAAACATTTCTAGTAGCGCAAAAAATACACTCTACAAGGCGCAACCACTTTCATCAAAACCTAAAACTTTCGACTGGTGATGCGCTGGAAATCTATAGAAAATTGCGGGTCCTAAAATTGCTTATCGTCTCTTACTATGTTCTCAATTGATATTTTGAAGTGAAGTCTGTTGAAATAACTATTTCTATGTATAGCAGCATAAGTCGAAAGAAAAATAACAAGCGTATCATCTCTAGTTTAGAATTCGATATTCGCTCTGTATAACTACCTATAGACTCCTATGATTGTATTCTATCCTATGCCGTAAAAATTTTTAGGTATGAAATTGATCTATAGCAAAGGCAACGTGTCGGGATGAAATTTCTATACATCTACGGGCCTTAAAATAGGAAAGTAATGAAATAGAGGCGTAGTCAGCATCTTATAACGTGCGAGTGTTGCAAAACTACCTTGTCATGAATGCATAATTACGTAGTCATCATCATTTTTCCTTTTCTCTTACACAATCATTAAGGTTGAATATTTCACAATTGCATGCTTGAATAGATGTTTTGACTTATCAATTAAATTGACTCATCATACGCAATATGTGTTTTCGTTTAGTTACCATCCATGTAATAATAAAATATTCAATCTCAACCGATGCGTAGCAGAAGAGGAAAAAAAAGTATGACGTTAATTTCGTTATATTCAGGAAGTACAACGTGTCATGTCGCAAGTTTATTGGGAAATGCGTCACAGTTGCGCGTAACTGAGACATAGTATTTGACAATTGGTGTCCAAATAGGAAGAAGTAGAAATGATTTGATCTATGGACTATGATAAGGACGATTCAATAGACAAATGGCTGAAAAGAGAATAAATGCGTGTGACATAGAAAATAATTGTCGCATAACAGAAATCATAATTGATAATATTACAGGATTCTCAGTACTTGGTTCACCTAAGGACACTAAAAGAACCATAAAGAGTAAAGTTAATGTTAAATAAGCATATTTTTTCATAATGAATAATACTCTTATTGTTGACATTCATCAGATAAAATGCAAGAATTGATCCTATCACTTGAGACAGGCAGATATAGAAATTTTGTAAATGACATCAATAGTTTTAGGTCAACTGATTTTTCGAATGCTATTGTAAGGTGCCCGTAATGTAAAATTCCAGTGAATTTTTGTTTCCGTTCGTTTATATATAGTCCAACAGAACGTGAAACACAGGTCACGAATATATATATATACTTTATTTCGATTAAATCGCTGTTTGATCGAGAAAAATGCAAAACAAGTCGAAAGACTACAAATATCGTATATTTCACTTCATTTGTAAATAATTGTTAAATTTCAAGGTCATTTATAGTGTGAAACTTTTTTTAAATATCATATTCCAAATCGGCATAAAAAAACTGCATAGAACTATAAATGGTTTATGAATTTTTTTTTTCCAATGAAAAGTCGACCACTAGAGGACTGGGAGCAAAATTTTAAAAAAACACATCTGAGGGGAACTACCAGTGAATTTTTCATCGGAAAAAAAGTTCATAAAACTAATATGGTTCTATGTAGCTTTTGATGCTGATTTGAACTATGGCATCTATTTCACTTTTTCACTGAAGTATGAGAATAAAAGCCACTAAAAACGAACACATTTTTCATATTTTTATCTCATTTTCTCAATCATAAAACAAAATCCAAAAAAAAAA
>JAJEKB010019892.1:0-17472 GCA_022393335.1 Macrotrachela quadricornifera
GCTAGTAATTCATTAGGTAAATAAACTCCCCATTGTCCATACGGATGTGGTCCATCAACACCCATAACTGGATCCCAAACACACATACCAGTGCAATTATCAAAAATTCCACCCATAAAACAATTACCTTGACATAGGTCAATATCGAAATATTTCATGAAATCTTGTCGAATGGCTAAAGCACGGTTGGTGACATTGACATTTTCATGAAAGAAATAAGTATGAATATGCCAAGAATAATAATAAAGTGTTTCATTTTCGGCAGGTAAACGACGTAATTGTGGGTGAAAATCATTATTGGATTGTCCTGGTAATGGAGGAAAGAATAGATCAGGATCTTTTGCAGTAGTTTGATCACCAGTTTTTACTGCCACAGCATGTCGAGTTGCAGTTGGCTTCTTGACATGACCAATGCTGAGTGAGTGTCGTCGTGAACGAATATATTCATGACGAAGCGAATCATGACCGTATGCCAATGATAGCATAACGAATACTAATGAAAGATAACGGAGCATGGTGGAATACGACAGAATAAAACTGAGGTGTGCCATGTTTAAAACCAGTTGCATATATATATGATAGTTTTTCTTATCAGTTATTTTATTAGTATCATGAATCAGATTTTCTTTTTCACACTAGAAACTGACAGAACACAAATGTAACTATCTCTTCAGATTGCGTCGTTTTTGATCTTTCTAGGACAAAACGAAGTTCACAGAGTCATGCACTCAAGCATGGATAGCATAGTTTTAAATGATTACACCTGGATCAGTATTGATGGGAAATCGAACAAATTCTTTCAATTAATTCCTTGTGATAGATATTGGGATTGTTCTATATTTTTATTTTCTATTTTTCATACCAGATAAATTGCTCTTTCATCCTTACCTTTCAACTAACAACGAAATTCTTATCAACCCGCCTACAATGTTGAAAAGGACACAGTGCAAATAACACTCATCATTTTACATTGTCATCCTAACGATGATATTTTTTTAAATGTCAGACAAACGAAATGATGACATAATCATATATTAATTATTCTACCTCCATACTTGTATTGTATGATAGAAAATAACAGTCAACATCAGTATTATTCATGTCCCCTTTCTATCCAATAGTTTAATCAATAAATTCCTCAGAATTTTCTAATCATTTTTTCCAGACAACAGGATTTTTATCATCTACCTCAACAAAATATGATTTGAAATTTTGGTTCCTCAGAAATGCAAATGCTACTGTCCTATTCTCTAATTCAAATACTTTTCATATTGCCTACCAATTTTGTGTATATAATATTATTTCGATATGAGTAGTGCTTTAAATGTGGATAACAAAATATGATTGTTATATAATGAATAACATCTTATTTCTAACTGAATATGTAATAAGAAATATCTACTGAAGCCACAATATCAATCATTGTGATACTTTATCTTATTTCATCTTCAGATTGATGATATTTTGCGTAAAAATTTGTCACTACAAAAACAGTCGAAGAATCTTTGAATGCATATTTGAAGAGAGTAAAACTATTTTCTTGATTGATGCTGTAAAACGATGATTATTATTTAGGATTAGCCAGTTTCAAGTAAGAAACAGACAACAGTGTAGTTATATGTATAACAACATACGACATTAGTAATTCATATCATTTTTGTCGTTCGATCAAACAACGAACAGAAAAATCTCATCTATAATGGTATACATGACAAACTAGGAGAAGGATAGTATAAATAATATATGGTAATAGATATAAACACACGAAGAAAAGAAACGAACAATTTTATTGCTACTGTATTGAAGAGAGAAGGTTCATATTTTTCTAATTGGTAAGATCGATCGAGTTGTGCACGAAACTTGAATTGATCAGGTGGAGCAGCATCATCATTGAGTGTAAAATCATTCCATGTCTCATCTTATTAAGTATTCTCCACCCATTTAAAATCGACTGTAGCATAGGATGATAAAATGCCTAACAGCCGTCAAGGTATCATTAATTCGAGTTCTTCATCTCATATAGTATAAGGTACATCAGCCACTTTCGTCCAAACATATGAAATACTAGTATTATCGTGCTCCAAAGAAGTTTCTTGAGATGATTACACTGCTCGATTCGGAACAAAATTATACCCAAGCCAACCAGTAGTATAATTAGTATCAATATTCAGAAATAATACCATCCAATTGAAATTAGTGTAGTTAGTCATGGAGTTATTTGTACTTACATAGAAATAAACATAATCATCATCATGACCTCCACTCATCGGCTCAATATTTTGACTAAAAAATATTATTTTTTCAGGTTCAATTCTCTATAGTTTTTTAAAACTGAGGCGAAGTAAGGACGAGCAAATGATACCACACATAACATTTTTACAGATAAAGATGCCAGTTTTCAAATTTATTTAGTTTAATTTTAGTTTATTTTTGTGAATAGACAATTTCTATAGATTCAGTTGCTTAGAGAAACAATGAAGAGACACAATGGAACGGGAAAATAAAGAACTTTAAAAAAGAAGTTACATTAACTTTAACTTCGATATGAAAGAATCGCTTATACTTTAATATTTTATTAAAGAGTTTTCCAAGTTAAAGTTCCATCCATACACTCTAAAAAAATGGTATTCTACTGAACCATTTTAGATTCAGTCGATTTTGTAGGGTTTTGAAAACTTAAAACAAAATCTTATGAGGGTTTTGTAAAGTTATATGTGATTTTGCGCAACACATGCCGAACTTTGAAGAGTTTTGTAGTATGCCAACAAAATCATTCATGGTTTGATCTTCTAAATAAGGGTATTCGAAACGGTATATGGTTCTAAAAGCTTGGTAAACATGTCGTATCTTTTCTACGAATCTATTCATAGATAAGTCTCATTGAATTGATTTCATCATCGGCTGCATTGGTACTCAACGTTGCTGCTTCTGCTTCTGGTATTTTTCGAGACCGAACATATGGCCTTTTAGGTACCTACGTTGGCCAATCAACGAATGATTTAAGAGACCAAGGCGGACAAATCGTTGATAATGATGCTACAACTGAACAAATATATCGACAATTTGGTATGACTTGGACTATGCAAACCGATACTTTTTAATTTCATTATGATTCTGATCAATCAGATGTATTTGTTTCAAGAATAAAACCGATTATTTATCCCAAAATTTGCTGAACCGATGAATGCACCTGTCGAAGATGCGTTGTATCGTCAGACATGCAAAATTAGCCCAACTTATGCCCCATCAACATGGACTATTGCTCAACGCACATGTTACTATGATATCTCGGTAGCAAAAGATGAAGCATTTAGGCAAACATCGTTGTATGCCGAAAGCCAATCAACATAGTCCAACCGTGTTCGATAGTGCTCTTCCAATATCCATGCAAGCAAATGTTAATGATAAAATTAATTTAGAAATCAAGACTTCTAGTGAATATCTTTCGAACGTAATTCAATTATCTGCCAAACATTTGCCATCAGGTGCTACATATAACCCATAAATAGATCAGTTTGATTGGATACCAATAGAAGGTAATGGTTATGTTCGTATTCGTGCTCACAATACAACATACGATTTAACATTCACAAATGAAATTGCTTTTCATGCAGAGCGGAAGCCAAAAAGTAGTGCTAATCAAATTGACTTGAAAATTTTTCTTTTCATCATTAATGCATCATGTGCTTTTCTTTTTAAATTGATTTCATAAAGAATTTATAAAGCATATTCATTGTATTTTTCTTTGAAATGCTCATTACTGATTAATTCAACGGGTTTCTATTACTTAGGGTAATCCAAAAGTGGTGACGGAGGTTCTTTTTTCTCTTATAGAAAGCTTTAAAAAGTTTTCCTTTTTTTATGAAAAGATAGAGCGTCTTCCGCTCTATTTTTCTATACCATTTGATTACTGTTCAACTAAGATTATAATAAGAAACTTTCTAAAAGAATGGTTTTTGTTAAAAACTGGCTGGTAGCATTTAGATCATAAGGGGTGTGTCATAAAAAATGTTATACTTTTACATTTCATTTTAATGTCACTTAATATATTATATTAAAAAAATTAAAATATATCCCATGATGCAGTCTGAAAAGTTCTACAATTTATAATGACGTACGTACTTCATAGTTGCACTTTTTGTTTTCAAAATGGCCAAAACTCCAAGCTAGGAAATTTCAACGTTGCGAAAACGAGGTTGTTTTTTGGTAGAAGAAGACTTCGGTTTTTTCTGTCTCATCTTTTCGTAATAGTTCTTTGTAAATAGTGGAGCTTTTCACGCTGCATCTTCTGATATATTTTGTGTTTCTAATATAACATGTCAAGTGGTAATAAAGTGAAATGCAAAAATGTTACATCTACTATGATCTAATGTTATCAGCTAGTTTCAACAAAAATAACTCTTATAGAAATTTTCTTATTATGATCTTTGTTGAACAATGATCCAATAGCACATAAAAATAGAGCGGAAGACGCTCTATCTTTTCATAGAAAAGGAAAACTTCTTTAAACTTTCTATAAGAAAAAAAGTACCTACGCCACTACTTTTAGATCACCCTAAGTAAGAAAAAACTATGATCATTGTCATCACATTTCATTTCCTGCTGAATTTATATTAATAATATTTTTCATAGGCTTTAGTGAGAAGAAATAATCGAGTTAAATAAAATGATATGATTTATTTCGTCGTTTGGATTAGATGCTAAGAATAAGCAGCTGTTTAGAAAATAATTTTTCATGACTTTTCGTCTGGTGAAGACATAAGCGAGTTGTTGACAAGTTCTACCATGGATATGACATTTTCTGGATGTTTCTTCTTAATAAAGAATAAAATGGAAGTCGTAATTATTCTAGTATATATAAGTGCCTATTCATTTTTTCTTTTCATCAGAATTTCAAGAATCTTCCTTTTTTTCTTCTTTCATTTGTAATCACATTGAAAGAATTGTAACTTATATTTAAGATCTCATTCAAGAACATACGATATAATTATTCCTATTTGATGGTATATAATCAAAAAACTTTCTTGATTATTGCTCATTTCATCGTTTCTTTCTCTTACTAGAAGGAAGTTATAGTGGTTGTACCTAACAAATAATAGCTTGTGTCTTTTCATAAAATGTCAAATTCATCAGAGATCGATATTATCAATACTTTAAATGGATTGACTCCTTATTTAAATCGTTATTTATCAATCGGTATTTTACTCTTCGGCACGATTGGTAATCTACTTAATTGTCTGACTCTCTCTCAACCAGTCCTACGCACAAATCCATGTGCTGTCCTTTTTCTTGCATCATCTATTGCCAGTCTCATTACTCTAATATCTGGTGTAGGTGTACGTTTACTAGCTGGTTGGTCACTTGATCTCACCGATAAAGTTGCATGGTTATGTAAACTTCGTATATTTTCCTTATTTACTTCTCGAACAGTTGCTTCATGGTTGATCGTCTTAGCAACTATTGATCGTTGGCTTTCGTCAGCAATTGATGTTAATCGACGACAAAAGAGTACATTAAAAAATGCAGTACGTGGTATGATTGCAACGATCTTTCTCTCCATTGTAGTGTATGCTCAAATATTCTATTGTTATGATGCGAATTTAACTAATGCTCCATTGAAATGTTATGGAATATCTACAACTTGTCGATTATTAATTGATTTTGAATTTGTGACGATTAGTATTCTTCTACCATCGACATTGATGTTTATTTGTGGTTTAATGACAATTTTGAATGTACGTCAATCTGCTCTTCGTCGAATACAACCTGCTCCGACATTAACTCTTCCAGATGGAAGAAAAAAATCAAAAAAATTAAATAATCATTTAATGTTCATGCTTTTTCTTCAAGTTATTTTCCTCACATTATTTTCTCTTCCTCAAGCGATTCAAAATCTTTATTCAAATCTGACTCGATTCCAAGTCAAATCTCCTTTACACATAGCGATTAATAATTTTATTTTTAATATATGTCTTCTTCTTACATATGTTACCAATGGTATGCCATTTTACATCTATACATTAGGCGGTGGATCAACATTTCGAAAAGCATTAATCAATGCCCTGCGAGATTTTATTCAAAAAATGACCTGCAAACAAAGATGAACTTTTTTTCCCATTACACCCTATATTAATTATTAAAAAAAAATTCTCATTTTATAATTGTTTCGCAGCTGCTTTATCCAAATACCAAACAAGATTCTTCACTTGTGCAATAGGATATGTATTATTTTTCTCTCGTAGAATTTCTTTCAAAATACTGGCTTTACTTTCACCGGTAATTACAACAATTTTATATTTCGCTCGATTGATCGTATTCAATGTCAATGTGACACGTTCGGGTGGTGGCTTAGGTGAATCTTTCACAAACGTCACAAGTCCTTGATCGATATTCAATACAGAATGATCGGGAAAAAGACTGGCAGTATGTCCATCTGGTCCCATTCCAAGTAGAACAATATCAAATGACTAAAACAGATGTCAAATGAAAAGAAAAGAGAATTCTTTTCTAACTTGATCTTGACTTGATAGAATATCTTGTAATTTTATCTCGTAATCTTTTGTACATTCTTCAACTGTATTCAATGTTGGATCAATTTTAATAATATTTTTTTCGATTAATGGTAATTGTCGAAATAATTTTGATTGATAATTTCCATAGGTTGAGTCGTCAGATGTGAAAGGTACGAAACGTTCATCAACAAAAAAAAATCTTAAACGTGCCCAGGGTAATTGTAAACGAGGTAACATGGAAGCAAGTAAATCAATCAATGATCCACCGGATAAACCAATGGTGATTACTTCTTTATTGATTAATTTTTGTAGAATTAATTCCTCAAGACGATAACCGAGCATTTCGGATAGGGCATCGTGATTATCAGCGATATGGATATTCGTCATGATTTAATCTAAAACGAAATATTCAAGTTTTTATTCCGATAGAAAAAGAAATCGACGAAGAGTTTGATAACGATTTAGTCGCATTTGTGCGTATTAAATATAATCAAAATCAAGTTGAAATATCTGACATTGAACTAGCCTTCAAAGACTCCATAAAAGAAATACTGAAGCAGAAAATTGATCAATGAGATCATATATATGACCATCAATGATTTATTCATCTCGACTAGAATAGAGATCAAAGTAAGGATTCTCCACACTTGCGTATTCAAAAAAATGATTGGCAATATCAAATAAAGTATAACTCAAATGTATATATTCAAAATCAATGAAGGAAAATGTTACATATTTTTCATTATAAATAATATTTTTTATGAATAAATCATTATGACAGAAGACAAGATCTTTTCCTAATTGAGCATTGGGAATGGCTTTAGGTAGAATATATCTTTCTAATTGATGGATATCTGAACGAATCGAAGATAAATTAAATAAACTATCGACAAGTAATTGAAGAAATTTATGAAGTAAATAAATTACATATGATTGATTTGATTGTTCTATTGGAATATTATGAAATTAAGTGAGTTTCATAGCGATTAATCGTGCAATGGATTCTCGACGAACGTTTTCTTTTGAACAAGCATGATCGGATGCATATTCATAAATAATTCCGTTTTGAAATTGAATAAGAACATGTTGAGAAAAATATCTTTTTTTCAGAAAGAATTTTCATTGTATTGATTTCAGATTCTCGATCAATGAATAATTCTGTTTGAGAACCATAGATTTTGATGATTAATCCATTGGAATCATCATCATCGTCAGTTTGTTTATTGAATAAACCTAAGATTGAATTTGTGAGACCTTCAGTAAATAAAAATAGATGAGTATTTTATGATGTCTAATCTGGTCGTATTGGTTTAATTAAAGGAAAAATTTTATTGGAAATATTTGCAATTGATAAGGTCACATTTTCAATTAATGGAAAGGATTTCATCTTAGAGTAGAAACAAAGAAAAAATGATTTTTGTTATACTTTTCAGTTCATTTTTAAACCTTCATAATGTGCAACATTTCTTCGCACGTAAATTACCACGAAGATAAGAAAGAGAAAAACTTTTTTATTTGACGCATATTTATAGTCAAAGAATACTATGATAAATGTCCTTACCTGGTTCGAAATTTAGCTTTATTGTTATCAGTAATACGAAGAATAATATTCACCTGCATACATATCTTTTTTTCTTTTCTTGATGGCTTTCTATAAACCAATCAGACACAGGCTTCAATAGAGGACACGTCTTGATATACGACACTTAAATAACAGAGTCAAACGTTTGAAGAAAGGATACTATTAAATGTATGATATGGATTTAAATAAAGATGAGCGAATTGATGGACCTAATCCAGCAACAGAAATCGAATGAGCGACACATATTGATATCAATCGTGATGACGCTTCTTATTAACCTCAAAAGCGTTAAGAGTGTCATTTGGCATTTCTTTCATGTCTCTCTCTCTATCTCATCATGCATTATTTTTTCGCGTCATATAGTCTGCAATTTCCATTCATTTAATTAAAATTCATCTATTTGATTCTTTTATTCTTATAAAGTGCTTATCTTATAATAAAAAATGTCTGAAAAATTTTCTAAAGAATGGAACAGAGGAGAAGTCATGATTTACACTAATCAATCTAGAAAACAAAACTAACGATTTATTGTAATAAATATTCTGTACAGATAAATAAAATAACTCGAGAGAAATATATAATCAACATGTTTGAAGTAAAATCTTGACATAGTCTCCTCCATAATTAGTGACCGTAATATCTAACCAATCATCCTTATTGAAATTAGCAATTGCAATCGCATAAGGATTGAAATTAAAACTGATAGCAAATGATATATCGCCTTTTCAAGTACTGTTATTTGGCTATTACTTCTAGTAACAACAATGATAACTAATATTTCATCATTATTATAATCACCAATTGTCACTTCAGCTGGTTGAGCATGATAACCAGTTGAAAAGTTGATGCCATTTGAAAAAATTTCATTTCTATATCCATTAAGAATAGAGATGTGTGTTTTTTTTTCGATAAGAAAGAGAAAGTGGCGATGCAAATTACATATTATTACAATGAAAGGATGTATCAGAATATTTTTCTTCTTGTTTCCCTACAATTTCGAAATGGATGCGTGTTGGTATATGTTTGAACAATTTTTATTTTATGGAGTGATCTCACTAAATTTTTCCGTCACTGAAAAGGAAGTTCTAATCACTCAGATGCATCCATAAGATAATTTGATATTCTAAGAAGCGATATTCTTGTCTCAATGTGATATTTTCACTTAAGTCCTTACTGAAATCAATACCAACAATTCGAAGTTGGTCATCGTCGTTTATATAGAACAATAACACTTCTTTCGAATAATTCTAGTTTTAGAAGATCCTTCCACAACATTATTTTGACGTATGAAAATGTGAATGAGTATACAAAAGCATAATCCTTCTTTGAATATGCAGTGAATAGTAAACGCTATTCATTAATATTACATTATCCTGAGCTGAAAGAATGGAAAAAGAACATGAATAGCAGGCAAATTAGATTGAAATAATTATTTTCTCTAAATTCATGTGGAGGGACATGAATTCCGTGGAAAGAAACCTTTACGGACGTCTTTTTTTTGTAGCTAAACAAGTCGCTAGTGGGTATTCAATAAGCACATACAAACGATTCAAAGGTCTAAGAAAAAAAAAATCTTCTTTTACTTTGCATGAGACATTGCGAAGTACCCAGACGAACTCATTTGACAAATGAACTTCATCCTCACACGCTGACTATTGTTTGATCTCAGCCGTAAGTGACTACTTATTAAAAGACTATTTTTATCTATGAAAACTTCTTTTTATCCAAAATAAATAACAACGTCAAACCAATGCTTTAGTTCGATAGTTACTGATTTATGCCAAGGTAGGTAGGACTAAATTTGCTCGTCCATTAATTGCATTAATAATCGATGTTTTTAATGGATCAGTAAATTGAAAAATAGCAATAACAACAAATAAGAATGACGCATCAATAAAAACATATGAAATACGAAAATGATATTTCGGTATGGGCGTAAAAAACGATGTAAAAATAAAAATAGCATATGGTAAACAATAAATAATTAAAATCGAAACCATGATCACTGTTCGTCGAACCATTTTTAATTCATTTCTCACACGTACTAAGCGATTGATTGGTAAAACACGATTACTCATCTCTTTCACATACAAAACTAATTTCAAATAAACGAGCATCGTCAACGTCACAGGAGTGATATAGGCAAAATTCGCCATGTAAATGATTGAAAAAGATAATTTCAAAGGAAGTTGACAGATTTGATTAGAAGCATTATAAAGAATTTCTCTAGTAAATAAAAATCCAACAGGATAAACATATCCAAATATCCATGTGAAACAAATTGAATAGAATTGAAATTTTGCTGATTGATAATATAAACGATTAGGATAAACAATCATCATAAAACGATAAACTGCTTGTAATAAAAATGAACAATTCAAAATAGAACAACTGGCAAAACCAACATATCCTCGAATTCGACAAGTAGAATCTTCATATTTCATTTGTTTCAAATCATTCATAAATCGAAACAAATTCATACTTAGAATCAAGATTCCAAATTGAATACTTGCTAAACATGAATTACCAACTAACAACATGGGAACTGTTCGACATGTTTTATTGAAAACAATCATGAAGAAAAATATGATTACAAGTATCAGTGCAAATATAATACATATCATTGTTAATATATCAATTGGAATAAACCATGATTCATTTGATATTTCTTCAAAATTCATGACAAACATGTTTTGTGTTGTAGACATTCTAAGAAAAATGAGAAAGAGAAATTTTAATGAGGATAATCCTTTTCTTTTTTCTTTTTTTCCCTATACAACCAGTTATGAATGAGACTCTTCATTGATTAAAAAAGAAATGTTAAAACGTAATTACCTACAGACTATTCGTAAACACAAAGAATCACCTCTACCAGATTAATTCTATTTTATTATAACATATCTCGCCACTTATTAAATCCTCAAGATAGGCTGCTATTTTTTTCTCTCTATAAATTTATTCTATGCATGAATAAATAATATTTAATGAAGTCTCCAAAGGAAGGAAATCACAGCTACATAGATACAACTGTGGGAAGAAACATTCGACATATTCAACTCAGTTTTCTTGACAAATCTTAACATAACGTCATCAATGAAGGATATTTTCTTTACTAAGTCAATGATGCGTGAATTTCAAGAACAAAGGTTATACTTACAACATTAATATCATCAAATCTTTGTTATTTTGTTTTGAGAATTGATGAGTTACGAAAGAGAGTGTTAGATCACTATGTCACAAAAAACTGTCTGTTCAGAGAGTCTAACAGTAGTCTGAAGAAATCTGATTTAATTGAATATTTAAATGCGATTAGAAAAAGAGGATTGAGTACTAGTCTATTGAAAATAGAAAGATCAAAATATAACATTTCTTCTATAAATAAACTTCACCAAATTGAAGATGATCAAAGAATTTACCAAGTGACTACAGGAATTCCAAGTATCGACAATCTTACAAAAGCCCTTCAGCCGCTTCTGTAGCTCATCAGTTGAATTTGATATGCTACGTCTCACATAATACAATTTGTCAGTTATTATATCAAAACATAGAAGAGAAATGATTTTCCGGAATATGACTCTTTCATTTATTTTCAACGCATGCACTCAGAATTATATTTTTAGTTTTCAAGTTCTATCAACACTATTTGAATAGATTGATGTACTAAATAGTACTTAATTAATTTAATGAGAAATCGAGAAACTCTCATCAAAACATCGTTTTGTTTTAGGGATCTTTGTCATATCACGATACGTAACATTAATAATTCTTAAACTTTCAACAAGATTGAGATGATCAAATGGTAATCTCTAATCTGATAGAAATGAACTGCTTCAAGAAATATTTCTAATGCCTCATTTATCATGTCATATTTAGTGAAACACGAATTGAATGGATTGTTGAAATATTTAGGAGTAGAAATTTGCATCCACCTCTTTTCACTCACAGACGGCACTAGCTTATCCTCTTGTATCGAAATCTTCGTTTTCATAATTAATGATTTATATATTTCTCAGGCTCTTTTTGTTGTTTTATAATCCATCCATTGATTTTCATCACATGGGAATGTTTGAATATTCGTGTGGCGTTCTGATTTTTGATAAATTGATAGTCAGCAAAGTAGAACTCCTTTCGTTTTGAACCTAAGGTACAAATTCAATCGAGATGTTGCATTTCCTACCAATTTATATTGTGATACATAATTATTACCCTGATTTTCATGACCCAGTTGGATTCTTTCCTTACACTTAAGATTCTATTAGAATTTCATTGTTTTGTCCGACACGTTTCATCATGTGAGAAATCATGAATGATTGATCTTACGAGGGAACTTTTCCAACTGTCTAATCGCTTTTTAAATAAAACCTACTGCTTTCTAGGTTATCGACTATGCTGATTACGAATATAGGCATGAGAAGTACCCTTAGGGCTTGATAGAGTGAGTTTTTCAGAAAACCGAATTTCTAGGCTCAATTTTTTTTCATTAAATTGATTTTTTGGCTCATTCAGATTGTAGAGCATGCTGAGTTACCTATGAAACCATATTTTTTCTGCTTCAAATCCAACGTTGAGTGTGATATGTGTACATGTACATGAAGCATGTGTTCTTCTCTATTGTTGTAACATGTTGTATCATTAGTTGTGCTATTACCGATTTGTTCATATTACTCCTTTTTCTCGATTATCGTCTTCTTAATATTGTTCATGATAAGATGGAGCAAAAAATGATTATACTATCGATTTTATGTTTGAATTCATTTCGTTTTACTGTTATTATCTACCATTTGGAATTTGGAATAGTTCTTTTCGGTCGAGAAAGATATGAAGCATTGGTAGCATAAAAATAAAATGAATAACAACGTATTAGGCACTGACTTCGATAATGTGGGTTATTGTAAGCTGTCAGTCGTGATTTAGATTTTGACATTGTACTTATGGTTATCCAAAAGTAGTGAGGGAGATTCTTTTTTTACTTATAGAAAGCTCGAAAACCTTTTTTTATGATTAGATAGAGCGTCTTTTGCTCTATCTTTCTATGCTGTTTGATCACTGTTAAACTAGTACCATGATAAAAAAATTATTTCGATAAGAACTATTTTTGTTGAAAACCGGCTGGTAGCATCTAGATCATAATGGGTGTGGTATAAAAAATGAGATATTTTTGCCTTTCATTTTACTATCACTCAATACGTTGTAGTAAAAAAACCAAAATATACCGGAAGATGCAGCGTAAAAAGCTCTACAATTTTTAAAATACCGCTTATTTTATAGTTGTACTCTTTGTTTTAAAAGTGGACAAAACTCTGTGTTACCAAGTTTCGATTTAATGACGACGATACTTCATGCTAAAAAATAAATGAATTCGATTTTTTCTGTCTTATCTTTATACTATTGTTCTTTGTAAATTGTACAGCTTTGCATGTTGCATCATCTACTAGTAGTATATTTTGTTTTTTCAAAACAACATATTATGTGATAATAAAGTGAAATGCAAAATTACCATATCCGTTATGATCTTGAGGATGAAGGTGTTTCATTAAAATATAAAAAAAAATTGGTGGGGAGATTACAAACAAATACCCAAAAGGATGTTCGACATTATAGCGAAGACCGAGGCGGAGCATAACTGCCAATGGAGATGATTGCATCGTGAATGAGCTTGATTAGGCATATTCGAGTCAAATTAAAGGTTTATGACTACTAAATTAACAAATTGAAAATATTAGCGATCTGTGACTTGCTTAGTATGCACATCAGAATATAACGATTTTTTTATCCATCTTTCATACCATTATCAAAAAATACTTTAGCATTAGGTTTCGGAAATCTTTTTGAAACCTATTGATCACATTACGGTCACATTGTATTAGTACATCGCATGATAGTTTAGTTAACTATTTTATTATGATTGGTGATAACAAATCAGAATGAAATCTATTTTCCAATTTTCTTCTCTTTCATTCTCTCATGCATCTATCTGTTGCAACAGCTTCAATAGTTTACCTGTCCTCAATAAGTACACCGTTCCTGATAGAACAGTAAGGGGAAAATCTTACTAATTAATATAGAAAATCGATTATTTGTGACACTCAAACCTGGGAATTTTGAGATAGTTCCGTCACAAAATTACTCGTCATATCATAGACTAACGGACGCAAATGAGGAGATCATTTATAAAGAATTCAAAAGTTGAGTGATTCCATTGTAGTCACATACAAATGCGGGCAAAGCATTTTAATCAATAGTTTTAGGAGCAGAGACAAGTGGTAATTGTCTAGTTAACGAAGACATCAACATTTAATCAGAAAAAAGAGTATGGCAAAATCCTCTCATAGTAGACACTGGGAACTTTTCTGAAGAAACTAATATGTTTATCCATATGTCTCGCAGGCATAGTGAAAAAGCAGAGCAAGATATAAGTGTACAACAAATGAGTAACATACGATTACATCATCACAGGACTGACAACAAGAATAGAATGAGAAGCATATGCAGACCAGTATACAAGGGATTTAAGTCTCACAGTATGTGAGTGAACCTCTATAGAGAAGCGAGAGAATCGAAAATAGTGTATTCGTACTATGTTATATCGCTAGAAGTCGTGGCTTGATGATAACTTCTCTGAATAGAGGTTTCCATGGTTAATTTTCGTAGTTATTCATATTAACTGGTCATATATAAATTATGTAAAATTGAGCTTTACTTGTATCGATTATCTCAAGAAGAAGATGTCTTTTACATCTATGAAATCATGCTGCAAACGAATGATTTTGACTATCTTTAAACCATGCATGTCATGCGGTGAGAGAGAGAAATGAGAAACGTAATTATCAGATTATTCAAATCTTCGACAAGAGCACCTTCACATGGCTAAAGATGAAACAAGCATTAGCAAATGTTCTTCACTCGTGATATTTCTGAAAAATTTTATTCTTTCGCACACACATGTGTTCTCTATTCGTGAATGAAAGATGTCGATCTTTGAAACTGATTCAAAGTAATCTGACACGACCAGCCTCTTATGCTTTGGTTGTCGTCGTCGTCGTCGTCGTATTTCTTTTGATTACCTGAGATAGCGTATTGAAAGAATCTCTTATCTTATCAACTTTTTTACCATGTAACGGGAAGAAAATATGATCACAGCGAGAAAGAAAGAAAAGGATTAAAGTTTCTAGTTAACAATAAGCATACAAATTCGTTGTTTTTATCTGATAACGTATCATGTTGGTTCTTGTACGTTTCCTTCTGTACGGTGCCTTTTTGATGTTAACTGCCGCAATCGATCCACAATTTTTCGATGAAAGGTATCGAAATTCTTCGAAAATCATTCGATTAAATTATGCTACAGTCAATATCATTCTCTCTTCGCCACATGCTGGCAGTGATATGCCAGAAGATGTAACGAATCGAACGGTGGGCGGTTGTCGACAAGTAAATTCAAGTATATGTTCGTTTCATTTCAATAACCCATGCCTCAATGGAGTGCGTTGTCCAGTAACAACAGTACAAGATTTTTCAAAAGAGGATCCATTCGCAGAAGATCTGGTCGATGAATTGAATCAAACTTACGGACTTATGCCATTTCTGATTGTTGCTCAATGGAATCGAAACAAGATCGATTTCAATCGTGAGATGAATGAAGCAACATTTAATCATCCAGAAGCGATCGAAGCATATCGTGGCTATCATGATTACTTAGAAGAAGCAATCCGAACGATTGAAGATAAGTTTCATGGTCGAGGTTTACTTCTCGATGTTCATCAACATGCACAAGGAAAGTAAGTATAGACTTTATTTAACTCATTATGGAACTACGACGGACGGTAGCACTTTACTTTCAGCTATACAATGGTCGGAACTCTTCTAACAGGAGCACAACTCAACCGTGATGAATTATTTCCGACATCAATTGAATTGCTTATTCAATCCTCTTGCTTGCCGAATCGAAGTGAATGCATTCGAGGCTCAAGAGCACTAGGCACTTTTCTTGAATCAAATGGGTTGGGCATTGCCTATCCTTCTTTGAATAATCCCAAACCAGGTAATCGAACCTTTTATAATGGTGGATTTATTACTCGAAATTACATTTCACGTATCAATGCCATACAAACTGAACTATCTTATGTAGTCAGGAATGAATTCGATCGACGAGTGTATGCGAAGAAATATGCGCAAGCCTTAATGGATTTTATGCGGGCAAATGATTTATTGTTAACTATTAATGTCACACATCCACACTCGTGTGGGATGATATTGTTCTCATATTCTCTCAACATTGTTCTTTTACTACTATTGATGGTCTTCTATCGTGCTGTTTTACATGAGTAACACGAGTGTTGCATGTTCTAAATCAATGCTTGACACCTTTTTTTTCAATATACACTTAATATATTTGAGTTTTCTTTTTTTCATAACTTGTAACAATCAGTATAGTAATAGTCAATTCCGCTTTTTCGAACAAGGAAAACATTTGCACCTGTGATACAAATAGCAATATTCACTTAAAACTATCATATAGAGCTTTTGAGCAATGGTTTCATGATAACAATTAATTATGCATTTTGTAACGCGCTTAATGCGACTGTTCTAGAAACAATTACATCGCATAAACAACGAATCTGTCAACAATTAAATATTTCCTCTTAACTTTTTTTCGGCGTTTGATCAACATTCTTTTCTTTTATTTCATACTAGCGATAGTATCCGGTGTTGCTTGGGAAATCTCCATGCTGAAAATTTAGCATGTCGGAAAATGATAGAACATATATAGAGGGCTTGCTTGCGGCCTTTTCATTTATTATTACTACATGTTCCACCGTTCACACACTTACAATCATTCTTAAATCGGATAATTCAGCATATAGTGTGGGGTGTGAGTGTCTTTCACTTAATTCATGCCTATTGCTAAAGTTTACACTAACATACGATGCAAAAAAAAAGTGACAGTAAGAGGTGGATATTCTAACAATGGTAGCAGATACTCTGAAGTTTCTGAAAGATTCGTAAAAATTGGAACGTATCATAACCTGCATGAAATTTCGCCCCAATCCTCCCGCCGGTTATCCTTACCCCCTCTCTATTCTTCTCGGGCATAAGAGTGTGTTATGAAAAGCTTGGCACCGGTACCACGTGCGGTGTCCGAATGTAGGAGAAACAGAAAAAAAGACACAATTCCTTCCTTTTATATATAGATTATGAGTCATGAGAAATGGACTTTTATCTCACTTGTTGCCTTCTTCATTCGATGGATATTATTCATTCATATTGTTGTTCTTCATTTTACACATTCTGTCAGTGGTTTTCGAGTACTCTAAAATGTCCTGTGTGCAATGGCAAAAAGTGTAGATTTTTATATATTTTCGTTCTTGAATTATTGAGGAA
>JAJEKB010019892.1:17872-35465 GCA_022393335.1 Macrotrachela quadricornifera
TTAATATTAATTTAAAATAAATATTTGTCTCTTAATTTATAATTTCACTGACAATAATTAAAAACATATATATATATACATGACAGACATAATATAAAAAATAGAATAATAAAATCTCGATTATATGTATATAGATCATCGTTTAGCCTGGCCATTCATCAGATATCATATATATTACTAATGACTAAAGATCTTGATTAACCGTACGATTTCGAGCACAACATGAATATAAAATTATACCTTAAAAAATAAAAATTTAGTTAAATAAAAAAAATTTTTTAAAATAAAAATAAACCGTACCACCAATTGGAAAAAATAGTATGATTAAAATCCAAATCATCTTTGAGCAAATACCATGACTACTCGAACTAAGTAATTCGAAAATAGCAAATATATCAAGAATTAAGATAATCTAAAAATATTTCTTTACAAAATTAAACAATCTATTCTAAATTATTTTTACTTACCAAACCAAGAACACTACTAACATTTGATCCAATTACAATACTATTATCTTCAGCAAATGCATATGAGATTAATTCGGAAATAAACAAAATTATTGTAACAAAACTGTTTGAATACATTTTTTTTGATTGTATAAAAGAAAATATTAAACTCTAAAAAACAATCATTATAATATATAAAGGCAAAGAGAAAAACAAATGTATTAGTCACGCTTATATATAGATAACAGTCATCTATGCATATAGAAAAATCTATCTCATATTGAACTGATAAAATCAAGACAAAACTAAATGGATTATATGCATCTAACTTGCACTTAACAAAATGTAATTTTATAGTTACGCATAAATGCATTTTCGTTTTTCAAGTGATATTAATAATTACTAATAAAAGGAAATAAAAAAATATGAGTAAGAGTGTTATTACGTACTTTCAAGCAAATAAAAAACTAATATGATTGGAAAGAAAAAAAACACGAGATGACGAAATATTGATAAAGAAACACAAATATAAGAGAGTATTATAGAAAAACAAAAACAAATCTTTCTTAATCTTTTTACCTTTTTTACATCACTCGACTTTCATAATCAATATAGAAAAAAAGTAGGTTTTTTAATACACAGTGTTTCAAAATTCACGCACCAAAAAGACAATTATATATTTTTGCTTTACTATAGCCAAATGAGTTGGTTCTTTTTTTTGAGTTAATAGATAAAACTTTCAAGTTTTTATTTATCAAGAAAATCAATGGAAAAGCTTTAAGAAAGAGGATTTATTAATAAATTTTTTTAAAAATTCTCGTGATTTTTGCAGTAGATTACTGATAAAACTGTTTGAAAAAAAGCCAAATCCATATTGAAATATATTTTTGTTGTCTTATAAATAAAATACGAATTTATTCGAAAGATAAAGATGGTATTGAATCAAATCTTTTGATCTTATTTTAATTTTCTCATCTCATTCATGGAACAGCTATGTTAATATTCTTTCTAATTTTCAATTTTTTGATTTGTTCATTCAGATTTTTTCTCTTTAAGGATATTTCATTATTCTCTTTCTCGTAGAGAAGAGTCTTGCAAACATAAATTGTCTGCTTGCTTGATTGCTTGCTTGTATGTCCGCACAAGGTCAAAAAAACATTTTATTAATATTTTCTATAAAACTGAACCAAAGGGTAATCGGGGTCGAGGAAGTCGAATCTGAGGTTAGTTTTTTAAGAATTTTTTTTCGATCCATTTTTTTACACAAAGGACCACTTTTTTTACAAAAAAAAAATTTTTATAAGGGTTGATCGAAGGGTAATCGGGGTCGAGGAATCCAAATTTGATGTTAGTTTATCAAAATTTTTTTAAGGGCCACTTCTATTACACGAAGAACCACTTTTTTTACAAAAAAACGTTTTTTAAAAGGGTTGATAGAACGGTAATCGAGGACGAGGAATTCAAATCTGAAGTCAGTTGCATGAAAATTTTTTTAAGATCAATTTTTCAAACAAACGACAAATTTTTAACAAAAAGCATTTGCTTTTTATAAAGTTTGGTCAAAGACAGTTGAGACCGAGGAACTTGGATCTGACTTTGGTTTTTTTAATTTTATAAATGAATAGTTTGACGGTAGTTCAGAAACACAATTTCTACGAGAAAGAGCTGAGCGAGTCTTTGGACGAGCGTTACTTGTAGATATAAATGTGAATTATCTTATCAGCGAATTGAACTGGTTCAATAATTTATGCTAAAGGTCAGTTTATTGTAAATGACAACTTGAAAACGTCACTTCTCTTAAAAAGAACGGTTAGAGTAGGTTTTTACTTCCATTCGAACATGAGTTGGTGATCTCTTAATGACAATTGAAGAAGGATGTTTCACAATTTTTTTCTTTCAATATTTGGTATAATAAGTATTAATTTATCTGATTATTCACATTTTTATTTGAAATTTCTTGTAAATTATTGTTTTGCTTTGTGAGATTTACTTTATTTTATTTAAAATAAGTTTTTTAATAACTATTCATGTTTAGTTGGATTTTTATTTTTTGAAATTACTTAAGTCATATCAAAAGTAGTGAGAGTGACGACTTAATACGGTATAGTAAACTGAAAGAAACTTTCTTACTATACAGTGTGATAGAGATAAAAATGCTCCATCTTTCTATGCTAATTGCTCATATTTCAATTAATATCATAATATTAAATTATCTATAAGACCGATTTTGGCACGATATGTACTGATTGTACTATATCGTATTTTATTTTTCAACATGTATCATCTTATTACTTCCTTTAGTCTTTTCAAGTTTTTGTGCCATCAAATGTTTGAAGTAATCATCGTTGTTATCTACCAACTAGGGTATTCTCACTCCTTTGCTTTTTACATCCTACTAAGATCTCAAAGATGATGGTCTGACAAGAACTATCAAAACTAATCGATAAGGAATCTATAAAGCAAAAACAATTCTTTCAATCACTTTTTCCAATATTTTATCTCGACAATGTATTCTAAAAGGCAACAAGATTATTTCTGAACAAGTTTAATTCAACTACTCTTTTTATCATCGGCGGGTTAGGGTCATTTTTTTGGGTGGGGCAAAAATTATTAAAATGTGTAAAGCATCTACAATAAAATATAGACTTAACTTTTCTTTGTACACTTCGATTACCTTGCTAAAAACTTCTCATTTCGTTTATCCTGTTCTTTAATATTTATTACTTTCACTCTTAAAATAATAATAACAAAAACAAAAAATATTATTACGAACTTACCACAAAAGAACTTTATCAATACAATTAAAAGACTATTTTTCTGCTGTTCGTGGTCGATATAAACTCTTTTATTATTTCATCACAGTCGATTTCAACTTCACGTTCAATGTTCAGTAACGCAAGTCCTGATAAACCATCATCACCTGTTGTAGATCAAAGATAAGTTTTGATTCTTCGTAATGTTGAAAAACTTCTTTCGCATGTACAAGTATTTACAGGTATAGTCCATAAAATTTTAAACAATTCGTTCATTACAGATGAACAAACATTCAAAATGATTTTGTAAAATAAACGATTTAATTTCAGATAAAGTTGCTTGAGTTTGAGAATTAGCAATAAATAATCTTGTCTTGTATAAACATTGCTCACCACGCAGATCATCATAATTTAATGAATATTGTTTTGATAAGTATTTTAATTCATTTTCATCCAATAATGTTTTAGTTAAAAATAATTTTTTCATTAACAAAATATCATTATAATGAACTTTTGTATAGGCAGATAGAAAAAAAGAACAATGCAGAACAGAACACAATTTGTCCTTTATTTAATAGCGCATGTGATGATTAAGCGAACTGAGTCTTTTCAGTTGCTTTTTTCTCCTGTCTATCTCTGTCTATATATAAAAATACAATAGAAAGTTCATCATTTTCAAGATGACGAATATATTCCTTGAAAGAAATATGGCACGTTGAATATATCAATAACTAAACATATGTTCAAAGAATTTTAATATTGTATGTTTCAATTGATTGTGAATATTATTTTATTTTACTACCTTTTCCAAGTATAATATATCTTTATAGAACTTGTTCTTTCTTATTTTGAAATCGATAGATAGACATAATATCCAAAGAATGGATATGAAACAACAGCGTACTTGAAAACGTAAGACTTTAGCCGATCTTTCTTTTCTTAGTTAAAAACTATTCTGAGCAGTGAAGACCTTGTTGAATTTCAAAAGAACCAAAAAAACAATAAAAAAAACCAATGTCTATATCAGCTCTAGAAAAAAATGAGCAAATTGCATCTATACGAATAAAAATTTGGGTGGGACAACTGTCCCACCTCGCCCCAATAGTGGCCCGCCGATGACATATCGTCACTGTAATATACTAAGACGTATTTATTTTTAAATAAATATAGTGACGTTATTATCCGCTTTATTCTACTGTTTACTTAAATTATATTCTAATTATTGGTTGTTAAAATATGGTTGCTGCATCATCATGATCATCATCACAAGTTAAAGTTGTGAGTTTTTTTTTTTAATCAATATTAAATTTTTTTTCTTCTTATTTAGTTAAAACTAATATCTGTATTAAAAGGTGAAACTTGTGTTTATTGTCGTAATGAAAGAGTAGATTATTCTCGTCGATGTATTTATCTTGGGCAAGCTGCATCAGTGGCAGATCTAGGATTTTTGAAGGGGGGGGGGGCGATGATAAGGAAAGAACCACTTTTCAAGGTCATTCGAGGTAGTATCAATCCATTTTTTCGACCACTTTTGCTGGGAAAAATCGAAAAATTTTTCTCGAAGGGGGGCGATCGTCTCCCCTAAATCCGCCACTGAGCTGCATATGAAATACTTGATAGTAATGACGTATCATGGGTGAGTTAAATACTTTTTTCATTTGTAAAATATGTTATTAGTGTTTCATTTTCTTTTAGTATTATCATCTATTATGTGCTATTATAAAATACGAAAAAATTAATGAACGTTTTCATGAATTAAATATTGATGGATTAACAGAGTATGAAAAAAAAAGTAAAGCAAAATTTAATACAAAATGGTTATGGCCACTTGTAAGTTATAGTTTTAATAATAACTATTTAATATTTATATTTTTTTCAATATTTTTAGAGTCGCTACAATTGAACGATAATTTTTTTTTCTTTGTTGTTTATTTATATCAGTTGATTTTTATTTTTTAAAAATAAAAATAAAACTAAAAAAAATTATTTTCTAATATCGCGGATAAGTAAATAAGAAATAAATTCTTTTTCAATTAATTAATTTCATTTTCTTTCGAATATTGTTTATGGTATATTTAGATTGTTGAGTTATTAATTTTTCTATATTCGGATTAATATTTGGTAATAACATATCAAAATAAATTAATTAAGCAAAAAAATGTTTTATAGAATAATCTAAAATATAGGAACGAACATATTTTTTTCTTCTCAATATTCTTTATCCCGAATGATCATTAGCATTAGTGTCTCTATGTCTATCTGATTTTTTTGGCTGTCTCGTAAATACTATTATTATATAAGAAAAGCCTCCATAAAAATGAAGAATTTATTTTTTTTTATACTATAATATATTTAGAAATAATAAAAGAATTTTATAAAAATAAAAATTAGAATTAATAATAATATATAAATAGATTTGCGAATTATAGATGACATTAAATATGCTTTAGTTATTTATTTATGTTCAAGTAGATGTATTATAAAAGAATCGAAGAAAGTGAGCTAAACATACGTACGTAATACTTGATTCACATGAAAACTACGAATTAATCAAAATGAGAATCCTTATTATACCATAATCCAATAATTTTCTTTTCTCTTTTATTTAATTGAGAAGAATTATAGAAATTAAAATAGATAATTATTCTTTTTTAATCATTAAAATATTTTAGTTTATTGTATTTTGAATAATACTTAGGGCATACCAAAAGTTCGGACAGTAATAGTTAAAAATATCGTTTAGTAGGTTTAAATCATCTTTCTTCTATATACAATGATAGAGAAAAAAAAGTTGCATCTTTCTATACTATTTGATCCTACTTCAGTTAATATCATCATATTAAATTCTCTATAAAACCTACTTTGGACGATTGTAAGCTGATTGTACAAAATGTATAAAAATGTTTTTTCAGGGAGGGTAAGGGAAAAGTAATGCTATAATTTTAAATAGAGTCAATAGCAAATTTTATATTAAATGGAAGCGCGTCAAAAATAGGATTCATCAGTATTAAATCGTAAGAGTTCTACAAAACTTCTTATATCAAACATAACAAATCTCTAGAAACTGGATGCATAGAGATGGTTTTCTATAAGGGTAAAGTTATGGTTTTAAATAAAGTAAATGACAAATATTATATTAAATGAAAGAGCATCACAAATGGAGTTTATCAGTATTAAATAGTAAGGGTTCTGTCAATTTTTTTGGTATCAAACATAGCATATTTCTAGAAATTTTCTTAGCATTATCCCTGTAGATAGAAAACCATTTTTATGCATCCAGTCTCTAAAGATTTGTTATATTTCATATAAAAACTTTTGTAGAATTCTTGCGATTTAATACTGATGAATTCCATTTTTGACGCGCTTTCATTTGATATCAAATCTGCTATTAATTCGATTTAAAATCGCAGCTTTACTCTCCTCCCCTTGGAAAAGCATTTTTATACACACTTTACAACCAACCAAAATAGGTTTTATAGAAAATTTTATATTATGATATTAACTAAAGTACGATGAAATAGTATAGAAAGGTAGAACTTTTCCCCCTATTATTGCATATAGAAGAAAGATGATTTAAATCTACTGAACGATATTAAACTATCACTGTCCGAACTTTTGGTATGTTCAAATAAAATATACTAAAATTTTCAGCGCAAACAAATGTTTTCCTGTAAAGATAATCAATTTTCAAGAAAATTTCATTTTATGATGCTGTGGAATATGGGTATTTTTTGTAACTGATTTATCTTGGGAAGAAGATGTTCGTTTGTGCTGAAACTTTTAGGATACTTTAAACATCACAAGTGCTACATTTTGACAAAAATTTCAGTTCAAAATTCTTTCATTTATAGAAGAAAATCATTGTTGGATTTTTGAATTTTTAAAATTTAAAATTCCGAAGAAATCCGGAAATTCAAAAAAAAATCTAAAATCCCAAATCCACTTTTTTCCTCTTAGATTGCTCTTGGCATGCCTAAAGTGAAATTTCTGACTTGTACAGTATTTACAGTCTCAGTGTATGAGATCATTAGGATAGGACGATGACTATTCATCCATATTCATTTTTCATACATTTAATTGATATTTGAAGCAGTAGACGTGAAAAATCTTTTTGAAATTTATCGATCATATGAAGATCAGTTCAGCTTCCATGTCTTCTTATAAATTCTGGCCTCCAATTGAGAGTTTGTAAAAAAAATAGGAATCCTTAAAGGATTAGACTTTGCTAAAATAAAGAATTATCTATAAAAAATAGGAAAAATATAGGTGTGCATTGTTTCTGCTCCAACGTCTAACTATGTTGCTTACGCCACTTACGATTTTTTAGCAGAGGTAGTAGGAATGGTCGGGGAGCTCTGAGCTTCCTAGGAATATTAAGTATCTGAACCAGTGGCAGAGCCAGGCTAGGGGAGCTCAGGCCCCAAACTTTTGGGCTCACCGGAAGTAATATGAAAATCAAATTTTTGCATCCTGTGTGGAGGAATTTTTTGTCAATCCTTCGTGGAATATCATTTTTCCTCTCGGTATGCAATTTCGATGACTGAGGAAAGAATAAGTCGATAAACCGATTGGTCCTGCCGCCGAAGACGGCAAAAAATTTTCGCGTATCTCAGTTGTAGCTGGCTATGCCAAAGAAAGTCTACACACTCTCCGGTAGATAAAGAAAAAGTTCTTGAACATCCTAACGTTCACCGCTGAAGGCGGGGGAAAAATTTTGTCATCAGCCACAGTCGTTGTACGCCAAAATAACACACTTTTAATGCTTTTGTTTTCGTTTCCCGTTTTCTTAGAGGACTATTGGATTTATATTGGTTATTTACTTAGTTAATTTGAATGCAACAAAATTAATTGTTTCCAGAAAGTGTTTAAAAAAGTGTAAGTTATTCTTGATAACGACAGTCCTTTTCGAAACTTAACAGTTTTTGTTATGAATTTGCTTTGTAGTTAATGTTCTTCTTCGCTACATAATAGGTCCATAATATCTTCTTTGATGCCATTTATGCTGATATCCCCAAAAACCTTACTTACTGGTAATATACATAAATCACAAATTGGCCATGACTAGCACCGTAACCAGAAAAAAATACCGAAATTCAGTCCCCAAATTTTCCCAATTTGATGTAAAAAAACACCACTTTTCGTTACTCAGAAATTTTTACAGGGCAGAGGGACTGAGACATACAAAAGGGGCTTAGCATCTCTTAGCTCTCTGGTGATTTCGCCACTATTCATTACCAATTGAATGACAACTTGAAAACGTCACTTCTCTTAAAAGAACTGTTCGACTAGGTTTTTACTTTCATTCGAGCATGAGCTGATAATCCTTAATGACAACTGAAGAAATGTGTTTCACAACATTTTTCTTTCAATATTTTCTATAATAAGTATTAATTTATCCGATTATTCACTTTTTTATTTGAAATTTCTTATGAATTAAAGTTTTACTTTATAAAATTTATTCTATTTTGTTTAAAACAAATTCGTTAATTTCAAGTTTTTATGTCACCAAATTTTCGAAGTAATCTCCGTTATTATCTACCGACTAGGGCATTCTCATTCCTTTGCTTTTTATATCTTACTAAAATCTCGAAGATGATAGTCTGACAAGAACTATCGAAACTAATCGATAATGAATCTATAAAGCAAAAAACAATTTTTTCAATCACTTTTTCCAATATTTTATCTCGACAATGTATTCTAAAAGACAACAAGATTATTTCTGAACAAGTTTAATTCAACTACTCTTTCTATATAGTAATACACACTTATCCAACTCTTTTCTTAGAGTATATAATGCTCATTAAAATACAAAAAAAAGTCCGAAAAAACTGAAACTTCACAAACTATCTTAGGGGTATTAAAACAAATCAAAGTTTTGAGTCACAAACTACATTGTAATTTTTTTTTAAATGTATACTTTCGAATACAAATTTTGCTCAATCATTGGATGGAAAAATTAGATCTCAAGTATGTTCTATACACATGTAGTACGCCTCCACATTTGTACGAATACTTATGCATCATAAGTAAATCCATCTAAAACAAAATAAATCATATCTTGCTGATAAGCGCCCCCTGTAATATCTTTGTTCTATTCGAGTCTAATGGATACAATGATATGATGTTATATATTGACATATCTCTCGAGAAGCCACTATGAAGAAAAAAAACTAAATATAGAGGACATTTCTTGTGGCAAACAATATCTTTATTTTATAATAAAGAGAAGCAAACGTTTTCTACGTATTTAGACATACTGCTCTATTTTAAAACTAACTAGAGATAAGATGAATCGACTTGTTAGTAATTATGTCAGAGTCACAATCTTGTGAAGTTACAAAGAACGGAAGTAGCTTTCTTCTAAAACTCTACATATATTTTTTGTTAATCGACCAACATATATGAGTGTTCGAGAACAAATTTTTTTTCCTTCGTATTTTTATTGCTTCTTTCTAACCTACATAGCAACAACAAACTTTGTCTTTTCATAATGATGACTTTATACCAATAGATTTTGATATGACGTCTTGGCTCGTTCCTCCATCGTCACCAACAGGTAACAGCCGTCAAATTGAGCTTGCTGGAATTGATTTGTGGCTCTTTGCACGCACCGATCAAGTATTCGTCTATCCATCTCAATTGGATATTGATCGATTCAAGAATGCACTCAGTCGTACTTTATCCGTATGGCCTCTCATTGCTGGTCGTTTTCTTTTACTCAACGGTGATCATTACGTGATCGAAATGTCAGACAATCCTATTCCTGTTACTTACGCTGAAAATACTGTGCTAGCTACTTGGCCCATCAACTTAGACATTGTTTCAGAATTGCATAACAATCCACTTGTACCATTTATTGATGACGTACAAATTATTAAATTATTTTCTGGTTCTAATGATGAGCCTCTCGTTCGTTTGAAACTGACTCGTATAGTACAGAGTGGTGAATGGATTTTGGGAGCAAGTTGGGCACATATGTTGGGTGATGCTGCTGCTTTCTTATACTTTTTAAATACTATTTCACGTTTTTATCAAGACTTGGAACCAGTCGAACCATTGCCAATATTCGAACGACGTCTATGGCGAGAAGATGAAGCAAATCAATCTCTTCTTCCTATTATGAAACATTTGAGTCATGCTAAACCATTGCAAGAAATGTTTCAAGTTTATGGTAGTTGGCAAGATATGTATGACCAACTGACTGTGCGCTTCTCAGGTAAACAACTAGCCAAATTACGAGAATTAGCTGGCGGTAACAACGTAACCGTTCAAGATTCACTTTCTGCCTATCTGATTTATACGCTGAATATTCATGTTTATCCAAATGATGATCAGCGTCAAATTTTACGCTCAAACACAGTTGTCAACTTTCGTGGTGTCTCTGACTCAATTGCACCAATTGGGCACGTTTCCAATGCTATTTTTATGATGCTGTCCGATAATTTTAATGATCCATTATCTCTATCAAGTATTGCCCGAGCAATTCGTCGTTCAATTATTCAAGCACGTGATCCTATATTTCTGGAGTCCTGGCTTGCCACGGCTGATGGACTACTGAGAAAAATCGTACGTGAAAATCAATTGGCTAACTGGGACCGATTTCCAAACGAAGTGATAATTAATTCTAATTTCAGATATGATTGGGTAAGCCTTGTCGATTTTGGCTACACAGATAAATGTCGTCTCTACACAGCATGGACAGGTCCATTATATTTTCGTGTGTTTCGTCTAAATCCTGTCCAAGATGGCACCAAATGGTTGCCACGCGATCGAGATGGCGCTGAAGTTGCTTTTTTAATTGAAAAAGATATGAAAGAAAGATTTATTAGCGCATGGAAGAAAGACACTGAAGAAAATTTTGCAAATGTAAAATAATAAAAATGATTGCAGTTCGCAATATTTTGTGCAATGACAAAAGCATATTTGAAAATATTGTGTCATTTATAGCTTTATCAGATATATAAGTACATATTTTAGGACGAAATCTAAAGATCATTTGACAAGAAAAAAAGATTCACTTAGTAATGCTTCTGATATAGAAAATCATGCTATTCTAGGTTAATTGTCGACCTTTACTGTTGCTTACTCAATTAGCTACGATACCATCACATTGAATAGCTACATAGAATGATGGAATAGTTTCTTTATCGGATTCTTCTAAAAGCTCTAGTTTGAGTTCAAGTGTTCCGTTATATTGCTTATGTAAACGAAAGCTTTTGTTTATCCTATAAATGCATCAATGTACGCTAAAGTGTATTGTAATAATTATCATATTACCAAAAGACTATATATTAACACTACAAGTAAATTATTCACGAATTATTGAATCAAGGTTGCCAAATGATAACATCTGGGCGGAAAGAGTTAGTCATTACGAGCTTACTAACAGTTAAAATAAAGATTACATATTCCTAGACTTCTGAGCATTGGCACATATATATCCCGCTGGAAAAAATAAGCTGCAAACTGTATTTTGCATATATTGTCACTTTAAAAACATACTTTAGCAAAAATAATACTATACTCTGAAAGCCCGTAAAATTCTCTATCTTTCTGCATATTTATATTTTAATTTGTATTAGAGTTTGAGAATAGTATTTTTAACTTTTCAACACTATTATAAAATATTATTTTGAAATTAAATATATATTCTGAAAGCACATAAAATTTTCTATGAATCTATGTATTTTGATACAATTTTATTTTGCTTTGAGTTCAGTTACTGCAGGAAACAAATGCGATATAGGAGCAGAATACATAGAATGATAAAGAATTCCATGAGCATTTAGAATACGTATTTACCTTTTTAAAAAGATGCTCTGGTACTAATAATAACTCCTTAAAAATATACATAAATGAGTAAAAAAACTTGATTCTTATTTTGAATGATATAGAGTAAAATTGAATTTTTTGTTAAAGATGTCGCAATAGTATTTAAAAAATATTTATTTCTCATTCAGTTACCTTTTTTTTTCTCTTCTGGGTCTTACAGCGACAGAAAAATAAAAATGATTAATATATATGTTGAAGAATGAAAATACATATTTTTTTTTAAGCAAAAGAAAAGAATGAACTCGTGGTGTGTTAATCACAAAAAGACAAATAAAATCAAACAGATTTATTTTTAGTTAGTCTGTATAATAGAGAGGTAACTGGCACGTGCAAAAATATGTGTCTATTGTCTTTAAATATCTATCGTATATGATGATGAAGAGCATACTTTTCTTATTGCTATTACTTACATCCAAATATGATGCTCGTCTATTTCAATATCATCGACATCGACAACATTCTCCATCACCATCTAGGATGTATCGCATATCACCAAAAACAGGCATACGTATTGCTTTACCTAGTAAATTTAATGAATATGTCAGGCAATACTTCCAAAGAAATACTTCATTTGTCTTTTAGCACCTCAACAACTTCAATGGCAAACTCAAGAATTAGGTGTACTTATTACTTTCAATTTGGAAACATTCTTTGCGGATGAATTTGAATTTCAAACTGTTCCAAATCCTTCTTTATTCAACCCATATCTATTGAATACTGATAATTGGATTCAAACTATAGTTGATTTTGGTGCTCGATATGCTGTACTTGTTGCTAAAGTAAGAATATTGCATGTCATGCCTTCTGATTGAATATTGAAACTTTGTTAAAAAAAAACCATCATTTTGGATATTGCTATAAAGTCTTAAGCTGATTAAAAGACATCTGCTTCTTTTTATTCAATTTATTAATGATCAAAATCTATGAAACAATAAAGAAATTAATAGAAAATAAGATTTATTTAAAATGATTGGTTTTTTTTTAATCTTATATCAAATTTATAATCTTAAATTATAAAGTAATTTATTCTTTTTATTAATAATTATAGCATGAATCAGGTTTTCTTATAGCTCCCACTTCTGTTAAATTTCCTTTGAATCCAACCGGTGAAATTGTTCCATATAATTATACAGTCGATTATTCACCTGTGAAAGGTATAGATATTCTTGGAGAATTTATTAAAAGCTGTGAAAAAAGACAAATTCAAACTGGATTCTATTATTCAGTAGTATCGAATAACTATCTTAATGTGAAAAATGGTTTTGTAAGCTAAGAGACTTTTCTGTTTTGTTTTTAAATTAACTTTTATATTATTGATATTAAGGTTCAAAATCATACATTAGAACCCGGTCAATTAAATGTTACTCAAGAAACTTATGATAGTATTGTATTACAACAATTAAGAGAAATTTGGAGTCGATATGGTACTTTAGATGAGATTTGGTTTGATGGCGGGTTTGTTAATTATTTAAAAGTTTATTTTTAATTTATTGCATTGTTTTCATATATGTACAGTTATACACAAAGTTTAAAAGATCCAATAACTTCTCTACTTGCATCACTTCAACCTCAAGCAATTGCTTTTAATGGTTATGGTGTAACAACAAATGCTGCTCGATGGATTGGAACTGAAATGGGTATTGCACCTGATCCAAATTGGTCAACAGGAATAACTAATGATGGTGGAGATCCAGATAGTCCTATATTTTGTCCAGCTGAATGTGATACAACTCTTCAGAATAATGATCGATGGTTTTGGGTATAGATAAATTAATTATAATAATATTAATAAATTCATTCAAAAAATACTTTTAGGGTGTCAATGCAACACTTCGTCCACTTTCAGAAATGATTCAAGTTTATCATGAAACAGTTGGTCGAAATTGTATAATGATGCTAGATCTTACTCCAGATCGAACAGGTCTTATTCCACCAGCTTATGCACGTCGTTATAAAGAATTAGGTGATTTTATTCGTTCATGTTATGGTACTCATGTTTTACCTACATCACGTCTTATATCAGATCAATCAAATATACATATTCAATTATTTGATTCAACACCAGTCACTGTTGATCGATCAGTTATTCAAGAAGATCAAACACATGGACAAGTTATTCGAGCATATACTATTGATATTCAATTAGCTAATACAACAAATAATAATCAATGGATAAGAGTAGCACAAGGTACAAGTATTGGAAATAAAAAAATTGATATTTGGCAAGTAGGACCACAATTAGTTAATGCTGTTCGATTAAATATTACAAAAACAGTTGATACACCTGTGATAAAAGCATTTACTGTTCATTTGTGCAACTAAAATGCAATTTTTTAATTATTATTTACTAGTATAGATAATTTATGAAACTTTGATTTTTACACACTGTTAAGCATATTAATAGTAAAAAAATATTAAAAAATGGATTAAATATACACGAGTTATTTATCACAGATGTGTATCATGTAAGATACATTCACTAGTTTTTTTCTATGCACCTCAACGCATCCTATAATATAATATAATAACATGATAAATTTTAATACAAATGATTAAATATAACGAAACTTTAATAAAAGAAAAAATGTTATAAATGATTTATTGTTTAATTTTCCTTAAAAATTGTTATAAAATCTATATTAAGAGTAAATTAGTCGAATGGAAGTCTTAGATAATAGAATAAAATATATTAAAATATTCATCGTCGTCGTTCGACTATCATTTGAATTGGTACGCGTGGACGAAGAATAGCTTCAGCAGCTAATTGTAATTCATCAATAGTTTGAGTTGAACGAAAAGAAAAACGACGAAATAATGTTGATAATATAACTTTTTCTTCGAGTGCAGCAAAACGTTGACCTATTTTAATAAACATAAATCATTCATTATCAAAAATAATATTAAAGAAAATATTCACTAACCAATACAATTACGAGAACCAGCTGAGAATGGAATGAAAGCAAAGGGTGAACGTCCATTTATTATTAAATCATTATTAGCAAATCGTTCAGGATCAAATTTTTCAGCATTAGGAAATACTTTTGCATCATGATGAATTGCATGTATAAAAATATACACTGGTGTACCCTTACGAATTAACTGATTATCTAAAATTGGAAAAAGTAAATTAATATTTTATTTATAAAATTTCGTAAAATATCTTTAGCATACGATAAACAAAATCTTCTTGTGCTTCTCGTATAATAAATGGAACTGTTGTAAGAACACGCATAGATTCCTAGTTTCAGAAAAATATTTCTATCAAAACATTACTCCATATGAAAAATTCTTTCTTACTTTAATCACACAATCAAGATAAGTCATTTGTTGAGTATCTTCTATTGTACATGGCCTGTCTTCATCATCTTTAACAATATATAAACAATATATGAATCAATTAATTACGAAATAATCATTGAAAATAATTACCACCAAAGATTGAATCTAATTCATTATGAATTTTTGCTTGAACATCAGAATGACAACCAACCAAATAACAAAAAAAATTTACAGTAGCTGCAGTAGTATCATGACCTTCAAACATAAATGTATCAACTTCTTCTTGAATATCGTCAAATGACAATTGTTCAGCATGCATTTGAGCAATAAGACTATCAAGAAATACAAGACGACGTCTAGAATTCTTTTCTTCACTTGGATATGTTGTCATTTCTGAATTAAATGTAGCAAGACGTTCTTTAATTACCTATATTATAAATAGAATCTTTAGAAAAACAATAAATATCAATCATTTCTCACTATACTTTGCTAGAAAAATTATGAAGTATTTTGAGTAATTTAGGTTGTTCTCGTCCTATTGAAGATAGATTAAAGATAAATGCTGGCCATAACCAAGGAGATCGTATACGTTGATTGATTATATCAGTAATTCTAAAAATAAACTATATGATTCTTTTTATATGATTTTTTTATTTTATTTTACTGAATAGTTGCTTGTACAAACTCATTTTCTCCATAATTTGACTGAGCATTTGGATGAGTACCTGTTGCAGCTTCTAGAATCAATCATGATATTTAAAAAAATTCTATATTATTATTTATGAAATGTACTAAAACTAACCAGCAATAATGTCAAGTGTACATGCAGATATACATGAATAAAAATCATATGTTTTATTTCCTTGTTTTGCATATTTATCAAGTTGAGAAGCAAGAATACATGATTGTTCATTGAAGATATGCATAAAATCATGTAACAATTGTGTATTATGAAATGAAGGTGTAATTAAACGACGACGGCTACGCCATTTCTCATTATTGCTGTTAAATAATAAATAAAATAAGACATTATAGTTTTACATTTTTTACCTAGTCAGTAAACCAGTCTTCAACCAAGGTTCCATAAAAGTATATTCAAAAGATTTGACATGTTGTTTATAACTATTGATAAATGACTATATATATAGAAATGAAAAATAAAATATTTTGAAATGGAAATACTTCAATATAGATACCTCAAGTCCTTGACCTGAACATAAAAACACCATTGGCCATAACATATACCAAAGACAAAAAAGACTTTTATCTTCATCTTGACATTGTTTTGCTAATTGACAAATTAATTTGAAGAAAACATGAGGTTCTTTAGGGATTTGATGAGTATTGCCAATGAATGGAATAGATGACAGTGGAAGAAATGATATATCTCGATATTCTTCTTGTAATCTTTTATTTTGTGAGAAGACAGGAAGTATATAATACACAATGGCAATTAGTAAAAAAATTAAGAAAAATAATGTTGTTAACAACAAGACCATATTGATGTTGTTTTAGAATATACTATGTATGTACAATATATTTGCGTCTATATTATGAAAAAAAGGCATGCAATAATAAATATGTTAAGCAATCATCCGTATCATACGTTTTCAACTATATGGCTTTGAGAATAATCCGTTATAATTAATATATGAATAAGAAAACTTGTTTATTGTAAAAGAAAGATATATTTTTACTTGTTATTCTATTCATAAACAGTATAGGTCGACTATATTTATCTTTTTTCAAATGAATATATATTTTGATAAGATTTTTTATCTTAAATAGATTCAACTGTTGGAAATTTTTTCAATGCTTAGTAAATAGATTATTTCTTCTCAATATTAACGATCACATCGAAAAATTGAATAATTGGTTAGTTGTTAACGCCTATTAGATCAATTGTTTTCTTTCTGTAACACCTATACTAGATATATTCTCATTTTATTTTTGAGGGCATACGAATATTGAATGATTGGTTAGTTATCACGACCTAATACGTAATTGTTTTTTCATTTCATTCAACACATATTGTCGCTTTACTTTTGTTAATAATATCGATATATATATATATATAATGATTAAAGTATAGCGAGTATTTTTTGAGGTTGATAATATATAGAAAAAAGATAAAAGTATACTTGAGCAGAGATTTCTAAGGTAGCAGCAAAATGAATTTCGAGTAGAATTCTTTTCTGTCTTTTTTTTACATGATTTGATAAACTTTTAGCTGCTGATCACCAATATCTAATTTTTAGACTTAATAAAAACTAGTTTTCAGTC
>JAJEKB010019892.1:55465-78902 GCA_022393335.1 Macrotrachela quadricornifera
TTGATTGACGTGATGAAGAAAGTTATCTTTTATAATTGACATTGTATGCATATATTTAGCAATCTTTATAGAATGACAAGAAGAATTGATTGATTCATCTTAGCATTCTTTTTATTTGAAATTTGAATTAGATTTTAGGTTTATGGTATTATGTTTTTCGTGTTTTAGATGGGAAAAGAAAAAATTGATTTATAAAAACGTTATACTGAAATTGTTGGAAATAAAACACTAAATTCTATGTATAATACTCATACATAACTTCACTAGTTTCCTCGTCATCTTGTAGTATACTATTAGTGGAGCATGATCTAATCACTTTTTTTGATCGTTTCAGTTTGTGTCTTCGTTTGCAATCCAACATAATTTTTCTAAAACTTTTCCTGGTGACGTACTTGGGTGAGTGAGAGACGATTTTCCTGACATTTTCAAATTACAAAGTGTATTTCAATTCAATCTTTTCTGATATTCGTTAATTTCGTTATTTGTCTGCATTTTGATGGTTTAGTTGAACCTATTAAAAAATCAGATATTCAAAACTTAATGAAAAAGTGAAAGTTTGAAAATCTTACAAGGAATTTAAAAATTAAAATAGATAACCAGACTTCTATGAATGTTTTATTTTAACAGTGGTTCAGTGTTGATTTATCTCTGTGGATCATAAACATATTCATGTCACTCTTGAGTCCGAAAGTAGGCAGTATATAAATTGATTTATTTATATTGATTTATAAATCATAACTTTTTCAACCAAAAAATTTAGAATAGTTATAAACATTTTTGGTATTTATAAATGCTTGAATGACATATAAATATTGAATTGATCAATAAACCCAGTCCATTTATACATATATTTGTAGTTTATAAATATTTACTCGATTTATAAATCTAGCTTGTTTATAAATGAATACTTGATAAATAATTGCGAGTATGCTGTATAAGTATCTGACTAATTTACGAATTTTGAACTGATTAATAAACCAAATTTGTATCCAACTCTGTCTTATCGCTGAACACCCAATAAATAAAAAAGACACAATGAAATTTAGCAAGAGCACCAAACAAAATCGATCTAAAAGACAAACAAAAGAAGAAGCAAATCAATGTAGATAAAATGATTAAGTTATCTTCACCATCTTAAGTGTCAATATGAATATATAATATCCTCATAGTGGAATATGATTTTACCAAATTTAAAAGTACTATTGTCTCAAATTTTTATTAAACACTTAGAAAACTTTGAATTTTTAGATTTGTCAAATTACCAATTTCAACCAGGTTTACATATCTCGATCCGGTTTATAAACGTCCTAAACTTTTACAATTTTTGTTAAATTTAAATTTTTGTTAAAATAATTTCAGACTCAACAGTGATTCATATAAGTGCATTTTAAACAAACAGATATATTTTACGTTAGATGTACTTCTATTCCGAATATATAATAACATGTGAAGAGAAAGTTTGTCGTGGACCCATAAAAAAATGAAAAATACATTGTTCTAATCGAGTTTTCCTGACCAAAAATTTATTAAAGTAGTACTATTTTAATTCGATTTTAATTAAACTATTTTATTTTCGATATATTTTTATCAATATTCAAGTTAATTTATAAAAAAAATATTTTTTATTCGATCAAACTTTAATAAGAGATTAACACTGATAAATATTGTAGTCAAATATATTTTTTTAGTGCTATATCATACAGCTTTCTTATTCAAGAAGGTTATATACATGGAAAAATGAGTTCAACGAAATAGATCAAATGAAGAGTTGCCTTTCAACTTGAAGATCTAACTTTAATCAACTCAATTGGAAAAGGAGTTGATTTTAATCTAGTAGTCTGACGAATAGAAGATTATCATACATTAGAAGTAGTGGCGTAACCAGAAAAAAATTGCAGGGGGGCATTGCCCCTCTCAGAGTTTTTGTGATGGATGAACAAGGTTTTTTGTGCCCAGAAATGTCCAAAAGTTTTTCGCATCAAAACACAGGCTAATTTTTCCAATATCGAAAAGCCAATAAAATCTTGCTGTTTCTAGTGGAATTTCGTGCAAAGATTTTGGCGTTCGAGAAGCTCTATAAATTACCAAAGAACTGCATAGATTTTTCGCAAAACGAAAACTTTTGCAGGATTTAGAAAAAAATTCTACCTTTTCTGTAAGGATTCGCAAATATACAAAGATCTTCTAAAAGCACCAATTTTCTGAATAAAACCGACATAGTACTCAATGCTTTCGTTACAATCGGCTTTGTCGAGATTTTTGACCAATACAGCAGTTTTGTCTACCATTTCCTCGGTAATTCTGGTATATAGAAGAGATATCTGTAAAGAATGTGTGAAAATGTTAATGAAAACTGGTGTTTTGCTTGAAAATTTCGTCGAAACCGACTCAGACAAAGAAAGATCAACAGTTTGTTTTATTCATTCATAAAACTCGTACTTTCTCGAAATTTCTGCGTGTCTGATTTTCAGAAAGAAAAATCATCATAGAAAGCTTAGAAAATTCCTCAATATTTATGCTGCCGAAGGAGGTCAAGCTGAGAATGATTTTTTAAAAATAGAGTTTATCAGCAGGGAAAAAGACTTTGGCAACCAGTTCAGACAAATTTTTCAGGTAGAAATAACCATCCTTGATATCTCTCAACATCACTTTTCTAAAAAAAAAGTTGTGCTTTGAAAAAATGCCAAAAACTTTGAGAAACTCAGAAATATCAAAGATATTTATTTTACAAAGATGACCAAGTTGTTTATCGACTACTCATAATAAAATGCAAATTTTCTTCAGCCGATACGACAGTTTTCTTTGAAAAATGACCATTTTTGCTGCACAGAAGGTTTTGAGCTTGCCACAGTCCTATAAAACTCTCAAAAACTGATCTTATGAATCACTAGTCTCAGCATTTTTGCCGCCGAAGGCGGCCACGCTCGTGATGGTTGTAGAAAACTGAAGTTTCTAATTTCTCCGATGTATAAAGACACATTTTCTTCAAGGCCACCACTATAACATCTTATGATGTAAACGTAGAAGCGTCCGCTCATTTCGAATCAAAAATTTTACAGGGGGGGCAAAACCATTTACAGGGGGGCATCGCACCCCCGTGCGCCCCTGGTGGTTACGCCAATAGTCCGCTCGTTTCGAATCAAAAAATTTACAGGGGGGGGGGGGGCAAAACCATTTACAAGGGGGGCATTGCACCCCCGTGTCCCCTGGTGGTTCCGCCACTATTCTAGAGCATGCCATTATGAAACAATGGTATCACAAGCTTCAGCTGTTTGATACTTATCTCTATGCAGGCGAATCTCAAAAAAATATGTATTACGATTGATTGTGCTAGTTTTTGCGTACAAATGAAGTTCATGACATATATATACATCAACGTCAGTTAAAAGGTTAAAATATATTGTATTGATTCATCTACCTATAAAAGAGGCAACCGATAGCAAGAAAAAAAAATTTCGTTTACGGCAAATAAACGAAGGAAACCGACAGGGAAGCAATCAACCATAGACACTTTATAATACACCTTTCTTTCATTGTGCTATTTTCATTGACAAACAAATGAATCGTTCAAATTTATACAATGTAATTCATTTGAGTTTATCATTTACTCTTATTTTTATGTCATATAATGTGGCACAACTATTTCAAACATCTTCTGATTATGCTAAAACTGGTACACTCGCAGTAGGCATTACTTATGTTGTAATTTGCTTATCTACTTTAGTATTATCATCATATATAACTCAGATATTAGGGCTCAAATTAACATTAATTATTTCTAGTCTAACATATGTATTATTTATTGCTGCTAACATTAAATATAATATATACACATTATACATATCGGCATTTTTACTTGGTTTGGGAGGAGCTCTATTATGGACAGCTCAAGGTGTTTATATTACAATATCAACAAATGAACATGAAACAATAAATAATCTATTACCATCATCAACACGAAGTTTTATGAGCGGCATTTTCTTCAGTATTTTTTCAGTTAATCTAATTATTGGAAATTTTATTGCTTCAATATTATTTCGTTTAAATTTTGATCAATGGCTTGTTTTCACAATAATGACAGCTATAGCTGGTTTTGGATCATTCACTTTAATTTTTCTTCGATCTGCAAACATAACAGAACATACCGGTAAACTTTTCATCCTTTAATTTATATAAATAGTATTTCTATTTAATTTTTATTTAGAAAAACAACATTTTGGATTAACTAGTTTATCAATACTTGTTGATATTCCTTTCATGTTACTCATTCCAAGTATGTGTTATAATGGATTATCACAAGGATTTATTTATGCTAGTGTACCTCCATTAATGTTTGATAAAAGTCTCAAATATTTCCTATACACTTTATATGGTATTGTAAGTGCTTGCAGCTGTGTCTTTTTTGGAAAATTCAGTGACTTTTTTCAACGTCGTCTTGTTACTTTTATTATTGGTGCACTAACTCATATGATTGTTTTTGGACTTTTATTAATAGTATGGAAACCTCCATTAGATCAAAATCGAATTGAAATATTTATTATATTGATTATTTTGTTAAGTATAGGTGATGCCATATATACGACAGAGTTATGTTCCATCCTAGGTATGCTTTATGGTGAGACACGACCATCAGATACTTTTGCATGTTTAAAACTATTTCAAGCAGGATGTACAGCTATTGGTTTTGTTGAACAAATTTATGTTTCAATACCTATTCAAATCTTATGTTTAATTATTGTTTTGTCCTTAAGTCTTACTACACTTATTTATGAACACTATGGTGTTATATCATTAAATCCGGGAAAAACATTAATATCAACACAGAAGCAAAACGAGATGAAAATGGAAATCGAAATAGAAGCTCGGAAACCTTTAACAACATCAGCTAATACTGTGTAACTGATTGACATGATGAAGAAAGCTATTTTTTAAAATTGACATTTTATACATATATTTTGTAATGTTTATAGAAGCAAAACAAGAATTGGTTGTTTCTTCTTTATGTTTTTTTGTATTTGAAATTTAAAGTAGATTTTAGTTTTGTGGTACTATGTTCTTTATGCTTTCAGTTAGATAAAGAAAAAGATTGATTTATAGAAAAAGTAGGAGCCAATTCTAGTGATGGTATTTTTACATAGATACTCAAGAGATGATTACGCTAGAAAATATTATAAGTGCTGTTCTATGGTCTTTGGATGTTGTGATGATAGATGTAAAATACTCATCAGCGCATATTCTGTTGAGTTGTATGATGCTACATAAGCTGTGTTTAAACATACAATAGTGATATAAAAAACAAAGATGGATTTAATGAAGTTTTAAGAAAGCAACTAATTTAAGAACTAGAGATATTAATTTATGATTAGATTTTTTTTCGAACAAAGAATAAAGAGATTGGAATAGTAGAGTATTCGATAAAATCGAAACGTGCATAAAATATCACTGATGATGTTGATTATTATATAACGACGGAGAAATAATGTTTCGAAATCAGTAACTATTTATCCATAGTAATTTAAGGAAAAAGAAATGAAAAAATAAATTCTTTGTGTATGCTATCATGCAGAAATGATTGGATGTTGAAAGTGCATTTAGTATCTAACAAATCTTATTAGGTTTTCATTTCAATGCCTGGGATGGTTTGTCTGAAAAGTTGTATTGTTAATGTACCAAGATTCTCTTAGCTAAATTTAGAAAATAAAATTAAAAGTAATTTCTATGTACAAATTAATACAATATTTAATCTCACTTGAGAAGTGCACAGTGGGAAATAAAAAATCTTTTTGTTTTCTGAGTCATTATTCATTGAAGTAGATTGGTCATTCATTTATTAGGAAAAGATGAAACAATGCATAAGTCATTCCACTAGATTTTCTCTTTTTTTTCCATGTTTAATCACATTATTTTCGTTTACTTAATTAACTTAATTAATGCCCGTTCCAGAAGTAAATGGAGAAAACTCTGAGAGGAATATCTCCCGAACGGATGCAGCTAGCGACCTGCGGTTTTCACCAATCGAAAGAGGAAGAGTGGAGACGTCTTTTTCTTCGATAATGTATAAGATGAAATCCTATTAGAACTAATCATATTCGAAGAACATTCAAAAGAACCCATGAAAATGGCCTGCCAGCTAGATGAAGTTTTGATTTTGACCTTTGATTTAGATAGAGAAACTTGAGATCTATAATTCCAGACACAATGCACTTCCTTATTTTTTCCTATATTTTCATCGAAATCTCAAGCTACCCTGATAAAAAGTGCGAAAACCTAGTAAAAAATTAGCAAAATTCCCCTTTATTTGCGTATGTTAGTAAATGACTCCATTCACACAATGTTAGAATGTAATAAGACAACTATTTGCGTTGTATCTGGAGTTATAGATCTCAAGTTTCTCTATCTAAATCAAATGTCAAAATCAAAACTTCATCTAGCTGGCAGGCCATTTTCATGAGTTCTTTTGAATGTTCTTCGAATATGATTAGTTCTAATAGGATTTCATCTTATACATTATCGAAGAAAAAGACGTCTCCACTCTTCCTCTTTCGATTGGTGAAAACCGCAGGTCGCTAGCTGCATCCGTTCGGGAGATATTCCTCTCAGAGTTTTCTCCATTTACTTTTGGAACGGACATTAGATTCGAACTCAGCCTTATCTGAACGTGGTCAGCTCAGCGAATGGCATAGTTTTGTTTTTGACTAGCAGGTTGTATTATGATTTTGTTCAGATTCATTTGCGAGTAAAAGCATGTTGTATTGGTAAAATATAAAGCTATCAATTCTTTAGGATATCAAAAGATTCTCTTTTCAATTATCTTAGAAACTAAAATATTTATCAATGAAATATCATTGTTTATTTGCAGACGACATACATAAACATGACAAAATTTCATTTAAATTTCAAAACAGGAATAAGTAAAGTAGGATAAAAATAGATGTGTATGTTCATAGATACTTTACTACTATAGTAAACATAAGTTAGATGATAACAATAATGTTGATAAATATGGAAGACCATAGAATATACATAACTCACATAGCATTCGCGTTGATTTAGTAGCATTCACTAAACTTCCAAACTGATTTAATACGATCACCATCGGCAAGCCATACATGACATGAACATCAAGTTTCTTCACGACCATGTTCTTCCTTCTTTGGACGTTCTAATTCAGATGCTTGAGGAACATTTTTGAGTATAAGAAGTGCTTCAAAATCTGTTATGAATTTAGCTTTTGTAACCAAAGATATATCACCATATACTGACATTATTTAAATTATTAGATGTTCCTCAACGGACGAGAGGTTGTTTCTCAAGCAGCTGCTACTGCTATCTAATGCTATTATTTTCCTTATTGACAATTACTTTCGTTTATCATCTTTCTCTATATATCACATGATTTTATATTGTAAAGCAATTGACTTACTGTTTCATATACTTTTCTCATGCTGTATGTAAGTCATAGAATATACACTGCCTAAATGACAAACCTTGTTATTGCTCATGAAACCGAAACGAATCACTCATAACTCAAAATGAAAGGATGCTCACATTGCAGAGTCATATTCCTAGTAGAATGTAGTTCACCGCACCATACATCGCTCATTATCAAGTAGGTAGCAACAGATAGAGATTCTTTTGTATATAATCAACTAATATATTCATCTTATATTTAACGATTTAGTTTTAAAATATATGATACCAAATGGTTTGTTTTTACCTGAGACATGTGGTAGAGTGAAGAAAAAAAAATTGCTTTCTATTTGAGAGAAATAAGATAAGGAAAGAAAAACAGCTAATCATAAATACTCTCTATTATACATTGTTATTCTACTACCTTTTATTAATAAACAAATGGATCGATCAAATTTATACAATGTAATTCATTTGAGTTTATCATTTATTCTTATTTTTATGTCATATAATGTGGCACAAACATTTCAAACATCTTCTGATTATGCTAAGACTGGTGCATTTGCAGTAGGCATCATTTATATTATACTTTGCTTATCTAATTTGGCATTATCGTCATATATAACTCAGACATTAGGAGTAAAATTAACATTAATTATTTCTAGTTTAACAGGTGTATTATTTATTGCTGCTAACATTAAATATAATATATACACATTATACATATCGGCATTTTTACTTGGTTTTGGAGCAGCTCTATTATGGACAGCTCAAGGTGTTTATGTTTCAATATCAACAAATAAACATGAAACAGTAAATAATTTATTACCATCATCAACACGAAGTTTTATGAATGGTATCTTCTTTGGTATTCATCGATTACATGTAACAATTGGAAATTTGATTGCTTCGATATTATTTCGTTTGAATTTTGACCAATGGGTTATTTTTACAATAATGACAGTTATTGCTGGATTAGGATCATTCATCCTGATTTTTCTTCGACCAATAAAATTACCAAAAAATACACGTAAACTCTTCATTAATGATTTTATATAAATAATATTTTTATTTTATTTATATTTCGAAGAACAACATTCTGGATTACGTAGTTTATCAATACTAATTGATATTCCTTTTATATTACTTATTCCAAGTATGTGTTATAATGGATTATCACAAGGATTTATTTATGCTACTGTACCTCCATTGATTTTTGACAAAAGTCGAAAATTTTTGATATTCGCTTTATATGGTTTCATTAATGCTTGTAGCTGTTTTGTTTTTGGCAAGTTAAGTGATTTAGTTGGTCGTCGTCTTTTTATTGTCACTATAGGTGCACTTACTCATATGATCGCTTTTGGACTTTTATTGATAGTATGGAAACCTCCATTAGATCAAAATCGAATTGAAATATTTATTATATTGATTATATTATTAAGTATAGGTGAGGCTATATACACGACAGAATTATATTCCGTCTTAGGCATGTTCTATGGTACGACACGACCAGCGGATGCTTTTGCATGCTTTAAACTATTTCAATCAGGATGTACAGCTATTGGTTTTGTTGAACAAGTTTATGTTTCAATACCTATTCAAATCTTATGTTTAATTATTGTTTTGTCATTAAGTCTTACTACACTTATTTATGAAGATTATGGTGTTATATCAATAAATACAGGAAAAAATACAATATCGATACAGAAGGATAATGAGAATAAGATGGAAATCGAAGTAGAAGCTCAGAAACCTTTAACAGCATTATCTAATGCTGTCTAATTGATGTTATTACGAGGATTGTTTTAAAAATAAAAAATACATTCATTTATTTAGTAATCTTCATTCAAGTAACACAAGCATTGATAAATTTGTCTTGATGTTTTTTATCAATTCAGATATTCAGTAGATTAAAATTTTGTGTTCGGGTGTTTTTTAACTTTCTGAGTGATAGATAGAAAATTCTGCTTTTGTGAAAACATTTTTAGAAAACTGAGTATTATAATAGAACGAATTAAATATAGAATACGGAAAAGTGACTCTCTTAAACTATTTGTTGTAATTTTCAATGCATATCTTCGTGGACAGTTAATATATCACTAGTTTAAAGTCAACTTAAGTATTGTGTGATGAAAGTGAGAGAAACATTAAATGGACTACAAGTACTATAGTCTATAGTACTTGATCGAGGTATGCGTTTTCCTGAAGTGTGATCATTTTTCATGATTGTCGACAGATATTTGGAATGCATATGAGTCGCGATTAATGCCGATTGCACATATCTACATAGTCTCTATCGATTGATATATACTGAAACTATAAGTTGGAGCAGTCATCCTATTCCCAAAAGTTACACATTCCTGCAATTGCTTGCACTTCCAAACTCGATATCACTCGATGCAGGAATTGCATTCAATCTATCTCTATCAACATCATGCAATTCCTGCATTTCCTGCAATTGCACATCTATATGGAGTAAGTGAAGGATGAGCCTCGAGATCTATCGAATTGCACACGGAATTCCTGCAATTCCTGCACATTCCTACATTTCCTGCATTTCCTGCAATTGCACATCTATATGGAGTAAGTGAAGGATGAGCCTCGAGATCTATCGAGTTGCACACGCAATTCCTGCAATTCCTGAAATTCTTGCACATTCCTGCATTTCCTGCAATTGCACATCTATATGGAGTAAATGAAGGATGAACTTGGAGATCTGATAAATTGCACACGGAATTCCTGCAATTCCTGCAATTTCTGCATTTCCTACAATTGAACATCTAGATTGATTAACTTATAGATCAGCCTAGGGGTATGAGGGTGAGAGTGAGGGTGAGGGTGAGAATCTCCAGGCACATTTTTCAGTTGGTCAACATAAAGGTGCAATTGCAGGAAATGCAGGAATGTGCAAGAATTGCAGGAATTGCAGGAATTCCGTGTGCAACTCGATAGATCTCTAGCCTCATCCTTCATTTACTCCATATAGATGTGCAATTGCAGAAAATGCAGGAATGTGCAGGAATTGCAGGAATTCCGTGTGCAATTCAGTAGATACGTTAATTGATGCTTTAGTTAATATATATATATAGATATGTAATTGCAGCAATTGCAGGAATGTGGTACTTTGGGGAATAGGAAGCATCCTCCTTCATCGAATACTATATGAAATTGTAATCTATGAGAAGACAAATAACGCATTGCGCCGTTGGATTTTCCTTAGCTCAATGTTGAACCGTACTGAGCACGAAATTATATCAAAGCTGCTGCTTACTTCAATAATAACTTTCAAACGAAAATGTTTGCTCATTTTTGATGAAATAAACATGAAAATACCAGTTTATTGTTTAAACTCTGAGTTTTCATTCAAAGTTTCCATTATCCTCCTGACTGTCTTTCTAACCCTTCGACTAAACAATCCAATGATTTTCCATTGCATTTTTCACCTTTCTCCATATATATAATTTCATCAATGTAATCCAATTCACCTCTTTTATCACTACTTCTCATTGCTGTACTTTCAATTTCATTCATTTTTATACGTAACGATTACTGAAGATCTACATTCTCATCTATTTTAACCTTAACTTCTCACAAATCTCAGATCCATATTTAGCTCATACATAATCCGCCAATCTGGCTTTTTAACATTGCTCTACTATTATATCAAAACATCTCGTCTTGATAGTAAAGACTTCACATCCGCAGCCATTTAGTCCTGTTTTTTAAAACAAAGCTGTGAGGACACTTTTTGTAAGATTAATAAATGATAAACGATCTAGATGTTCGCAACGAAAAGATTCATCTTCATTTAAAACACACATTTTCCATTACGAATCTTCAGAAAATACTAATCATAGTTATTATTTAATCAACGCTACGACGAATGAGATCTGGTTCATATTGCAAGATTTTCTTACCTTTTCGAAAAAAATGAATAACACTCCACGCGACAGGGCTTGCATGACCCTCGCCTCCAAAATTAACGTGCGCGGGATCTACTAAATAATCTTCTTGTTAATATTTGTAAAAAACTGAGCTTTTTTTAATTCGCAAAATTTGAATTAATCCAGAAGAAAAACCGTTGGAAATTCGAATTTGAATAAGTCTAGATAGAAAACCGTTAGAAATTCGAATTTTGAATTGAGCCAGACGGAAAACCGTTAGAAATCAAAAAAAAATTCGAATGATTAAAGCTGAACATTATAATATAGAGTTTTTTCATATAAATGTTTTTTTTGACCCGGTAACAGACAGACAGACACTCGACATTATAATATAGATTTTGCCTTTCAAAGTTTTTTGTTAATTTGATGCAATAAATGACTATTATTGTTTCATGGATACTCGAAAAATAAACTGACACATCATTGGAAAAAAAACATTGGGGTTCACACCCTAGTGAAAAAACAAAAATATGACATCATGTAGGGTTTTTCTTTTTTCCCATTTTTTGGGAGAAAAAAAACCCACACAATCAATTACTTCATCTCACCGACAACCGTGTACTATAAAATAACCGTACACCTTTACATTACATTACGGTGTTTTTCTATCCTAGAAAGCATTTCAACGACGAAAGGTAACGAAAACACAACACACCTGCAAGCTCGAATCTTAGTTTATTTTATTCGAATTCTGCATATTTTCAAACGAATACTCTTGGTCGAGTACGAGAAGGTTATGTCAACTTTGAGAAAGACAACAACAAACGAGTGACTTTGTAAGGCAGAAAAGAAACAGAATGAGTATCACCAGATCACTCACAGATTCATGATCGTTTGTGGGAGTGAGATTAGGATGATTTGTTTACTCTAGAGAACAGTATCAGTTCGATGAGAGGGAGGAGGAGGAAGAAAGACAAATAGAAATCAGTGAGATTTTGATCACACTTGATCAGTTTGTTTTTTGTTAGGGGATGAGCATTTTGAATGAAGTATTGACGTGTATATTTTTCGTTTAGTGTTGAAGGATTTCATTTTTTGTTGTCAATGTGAGTTGTGTTGTTGAGTGAAGTCGGGAGTAGAAAGATTCGATTGCACAATAGATATGCAATGGAGAAACAGGTTGAGTAAACTTAAAATGCTGTGAAAAAGGTTTGACCCATTAAATGACGTTTATTCTTGAAACTGTTAATTCTCGTTTGATTCGGATTCATCGGAATGATTTATCGATTGGTATTCTATCACTGATTTATGATTGAATTCGAGAAATGTTTGAGAAGAATTTTTAGAATATGAATCTTTTCCATTATTGAATTTTTTTCACTTTCTATCCAGTGAGATTAAGTAATAGGGATCGATACAGCGTGGCTTTTTTTCACGCTGAGCGATGCGGAAAAATAATAGAAATATATTCCTTGAAAATAATCTGTACAAAATGTAGTAGCAACAAAGTGTGACATCTTCATATTTTATTGAAAATACATCCTATTCCGTGATGTTATACATTGCTGAATCGATTCTGGAATTCCGTTACGAAGTTACAACCTCACCTTCACACTCTGACATTACCAACAATTATGTTCAATTGTTTTCTTGAGTCTTCTAGTTCTTAAACTTTTCTAGATCAATTATCAACACTTATTCGAAGTATACGATTGATCATCGATATGTATACAGAAAAGTCCAATCAGTCTTCATCTCATATTTCTATCTCGAATGAGAATAATACTACAAACTCTCTAAATAACAATGGTCTTCATGCGTCTTTGGTTACATTGGAAAATGAGTATCAATTGAAAATTATCAAAATTCTCGGCTTGAAGAATGGCACTGAAAGTGAAATTATGGCGAAAATGTTGTTAATTAAGGGAAGACAAGCATTATGTAACTACGAACAAGATATATTACCGGATATTTATCTCAAAGCAATGAGTTTCGATCAGACGGAATTATACCAGACTTTAAAGGAATATTTTGATAGACAATTGACCACAACCACTGACAGTTGGTTTCAAACATTTTTACACGAACAAAAGTCAATCTCGCCGAAGATCTATGACCAACTTCTCTCACATGCTTCAGAAAATGGACTAGAATTTCTCCAACATTCTTGCTACTTATCATTAACCATTCGTCTTCTCTTTGATTTCAATAAACAAGTTGAACCAAGTTTTGAACGAATATGGAATACATCGACCACCCGAGGTCTACGAGGTATCAAAGAATATCAAGATTACATTGCTGTGAAAGTGAATGAAAGATTATTCCAAAATGATCGAAATCCATTGTATCTGGCTTTAGACGACTATTATCGTGAGCCATTGATCAAGTTATTTAAACAAGAAAACATAAATATAAATCAACCCGTTTTGATTGAACAAGCAATGAACTGTGTTGTTAATCAAGGATGGTGGAATGGCTTACATGATCGAGCTATCCGTGATGAACTTCCACCTCGAGTATTCCAAATATTAATCAACAGCTTACCGTCGATATCTCATTCCTCATCTATGACACGTTCAATCACCGCTGCTTCGACACCGCAATTAGCTCGGCTTTCGTCAACAATAGAAAAAACGGCCAGCACATCACCGATTGGATCATCAGTAGAAGGAAAATCGGACATGAAATTCATGAATACAACCACAATACAAGAAACGACTTCACCCATGACTTCATTGAGTACGGTTGATAAGCCGAATACTTCTCCAATATGTGCTCGAGCAGCATATGATAATTGTCAACAGAATGAACCACTTCCCACGACAGCGGATACTCTTGTTCAGAATAGAATGGAAGAAGCAGCGATAACAAAAGAAAAGGAAACTATCTCAAATTTAATCGGTCAAGAGAAAAAACTGAAATTATCTGATTTAGTTCAAGCTGGTGAATTGATCTATATGGATAAAAACCTCGATCAAGTCATACATCAAATTATGGTTGACTATCAATCCAACCGAAACTTTTCATCATTTATTGACGCTTGTTTTATTCCCCTGATGTATCTACTGAAGAGACATCAAAATCTTGATGATTTCATTGATATTTTATTCTTGAAATATTCTGAACTTCCTGAAACATTAACATCACTCAATTTAAGTTTAAGAATGTTTATTGATCATTTACTTGCTCGATCAGATTTATCCTTATCAGGTAGGATTCTATCATTATTGAGTCAACGAAATCCTGTTCCATTTCTTCAACCATCCTCACGATTTGTGTCTGATATTATTCATGTTTGGGATTATTCTATTCCAACTATTCTTTCTTTTGGTATTGGATCATGTCAAGGAAAATCGCTGTTACTTAATCGGATATTTTTATCCTCTTTTGAACAATCGATTCCAAGTCTTTATTTTGAAAATACCATTGATATTGATTTTGGTTATAATTTCTTACCTCGACGATCAATGAATATTGCTGATGCTCATGGTTCAATGACTCAATCATTATTAGAACAAATTCATCAACTTTTCGATGGATTTCTTATTCATATACAAGAATCATATCTTTGGGATAATCTTTTCATCGTTCATGAACTTTTAAATTTAGTCAAAAACACCAAAAAATACCAATTATTGATTATTCGAGATGTTCCTAATCATCAGCAAGATGAATGTCGAAAGCGTCTATCAACGGAATTTTCCAGAATCGAAACATTTCTTCTATCCGATGTTACTGATCATAATAAGAAAGAAAGTAAAAATTGTATTACTGTATTACGCGATCAACTCTTTGAACAAATACCCAAAACTTGTCTCCATCCTCCAGGATTTGTAAAGGAACAATTATGGGGTTTAATCGATATAGACTATCAACAGCATTTGATACAATTATCTAAAATTATCGCACCTTTAAACAATCATTTATTAGATCTAATAAAAAATTCCACATTGTTATCAAACTATTTTCCTGAATATCTTCAATTTGTTGAATTATGTGAATTGAAATTAAAATTAGCCCGTTTGAATTTCTATGGAATTGACGATGATGCGGTGATCTATGAGCATCGACGTCGAATTTACCAATTAGAGAATGTCTCTAAAAATAATCATGGACCGTGCAGCATTATATATCAGTTATTCTGCGACATTTCAAGAACATCAGATAGTCTAACATGTTTAGATATGATTGCAACTGAATTAAAACAACAACGTTCTCAATTAATTTCAACTAGCGATATGGCCATGCAATTATCGATTGAAAAAAGTTTATCATTGGAAGTTTTGTGGAGAAATGCCATTGTTTGTAGTCAATACCAGTCAGAAAATGAGCAAAAACTTCTACAAGAAAAGTATTATCAATTTATTCTTGCAGGTTATCCATTTGAAATAGTTGATGGTGATAATTTTCATTTTCAATATTCATTCTTATCTCAAGCTTTGGCACCATTACGAAACAATCGAATATTAGTGATCAGTGTTATTGGTCCACAGAATTCCGGAAAAAGTACCTTGTTGAATTACTTATTCGGTACATTGTTCGATGTTCGAGATGGTCGATGTACTCGTGGTATCTATGGATCATTAGCCAAATCTAAACAACCAGATTATGATTATATTCTTTTAATTGATACCGAAGGTCTATTGGGTGTTGAACGAGAAGATAAAGAATATGATCGTCGAATTGTGTTGTTTTGTTTAGCTATTTCACATATTGTTCTTGTGAATATGGTTGGTGAAGTCAGTGCAACTTTACAAGAGATGTTAAAATTATGCGCCGATTCATTAGCAAAAATGGGGAAGACACGAACATCTCAAGCTATTGTTCATTTCATCCTTAATCAAAAAGTCGATTTAAATATCGAAAATAGTCGTGCATCAATTCTCCGAATAATTTCTCAATTGAAGAGTCTAGACTTAGGTTTACTAATGAATATCGGATTAGAAACATTTCATACTCTTCCATCGGCATTCAAAAAAGAAGGACAAACATTAACATCGAAGTCGACATATATCAATCAAATTAAAACAACACCAGATTTCATTGAAAATGTTCAGTTATTAGCTGGAAAATTATTTCGTTCGATTCAAACACTAGAGATGTCGAATTTCTCTCAATGGTTTTCTTCATCAGTTTCGATTTTTGAAACATTACAAAAATCTGCGGATCTGACCTATTATCGTGATATTCATGAGCAACGTTCAGATCATCAAGTTCGCGAACATATCCGAGAGACTTTATTGAAAATCTTTTCCGCGGATTATCGTGATCAATTGATTCTCCAGACATCTAATAAGACTGCGGATGAAATTCAAGAAATATTTCTTCGCGAACAAAATCAAATCGAAACACAAACTGAACACGATCTTGAAGGTCTTTTCAAACTTTTAAGAGTATCGAATGAAATTCGATCTCGAAATAAACAATTTCTTCGTGTACAAATCAGCGAAATGTTCAATACTCTCCGTACATCAACTAGCGAACGAAATCGACGAGAACAAGTAAACAAAATCATTCGTCATGCTGAAAAACAATTTCGACAAATTATCGAAAATGTTAGTCGAAGTGGAAAATTGATGTCTCGAGACACAGCCGAAAAAGAATTCGAACAGATGTATCAAAATACAATGAAATTTATTCAAGATGGATTCAAGCTAGAAGAATGTCTTCAACAAGCAATGAAATATATTCATACAAATTATCAAATCTATGAAAAAGACTGTACACTTGAATTTTCTTCAATTATTCTTCATTCTTCATTGTTAACGAATCAACCATCAAGTGATAATTTTATAGAAGCTTTTGCTTCACGTTTCACTCGTTTAGCCTATAAAAAGCCTGCAGTGATTACTTATCCTTTTAATCCAACAGAAACATGTGTTTATTCGCTTGATATTATCAATAGCCTGATGTATCTAAATCGAACCTTATTGAAGCACGAATTTCAGAAGTTTGTTCATCCATCTACCCCACCCACACAGAACAGCAACAAAAGATTTACAGCTACCACAATAAACTCTCTTTTAAATCACCACTCAAATGAAGGAATCGATGAGCATCCAAATCGCATGTCTACGGATCAATTTCAAATGAAAATCCGAACTGCCTTTGAAAAGCAAATCGGATTAAATGGATCAGATATTGATGAAGAAAAATTCTATTTAGGATTGTCTGGAATTATTCGAGAAGTAATTCAACGAATCGTCCAGACAATGCAAGGAGTCAACAATGGTCAAGTAAAGCAAATTCGAACTCAATTAATACAGAAAATTGTTGGGCTAATCAATTCATTAATTATTGATCTTAGAAATGAATTAAGTCCTTTTTGTCTTGAACTATCAACTGATTTCAAATCGATAATACATACATTGTCGATGATAACTCTAACTAAATATTATCTTGATGAACAAATCAATCATTTCGATCAAATTCGTTCTGATTTCGAGCGGAAAAAGGTCGATTTGAAAAGTTATTTTATTGCTAATGCCTGTACTAATAATTCCCGGGACAAGAACTATGCCTTGAATCTGATCCAACAATTGAAAGATCAAATGATTCAATCGTTATTAAACGATGGGCAACGAATTATTTTCGACGATTCCAAACAATATGAATGTCTGAATCGTAAATCGATTCAAGATCATATTGATGGTCAACTGGAAGTGAATAATGACAGAATATGGTATTTCGATTATATATCGAATCCAACAAAAATGATAGAACAATATTTCATCAAATTATGGATTGATGTGAAAAAAGCGATTGATGGAAATTTATTACAACGAAAAATATTTTATATGAAAATAACCAGAGAATTCTTCTATTGTATTCAAGGTCAGTTGATTTCATGATGAATAAGCGATCTAATCTTTTTATTTTTTTCGATAGGTATGTTGGATAGCGTACGTCCATCAAAATTCTCAATTGCTGAGATATTCCAACCTGAAAAAGGATATCTGTCAAGTATCAATGAAGATCGTGACGATGCAACTCGATGTATGGTGAAAGTATTATATTATTATATGGCTGAACAAAAAATTCTTTCAGTAATAAAAATTAATCAAAATGTTTATCGTTTGAGAGATGATGCTCTTCGTGCATTTCAATCATCAATGGAACAACGAAGACCTAGTGATGAATTAGCAAACATAATCAAAACAATGTCTTCGGTTTTTCGTAATCTTTCGATTCATAATTTGATTGCATTTCTCGAAGGTTTATTATCTGAACAAGAGAAAATCTTGAATGATTTGAATGAAGCTCCATGTGATTTCGATCATATTGATCGAAATGATACTTACGCACGATTGTTAGATAAAGTTCGTGGATGTTCCGATCTTTGTCCATGTTGTCGACGACCATGTGATGTTGATCATACACAATTGAAATCCAAGCCTGGTTCACAATACAATCAACATCGTTGTCAATCCGGTCATACTCTACGGGCAATGAATGGGTATAAATTTGAGGTTACTGATGAACCGTCATTATCAATGTGTGAACAAATTAAAGATGATCAAGTTTTAGTGATCGGATCACAACGTTACCAATGGTCAGATTTTAAACGACAGCATCCTGATTGGGCATTTCAATCGACTTTAAATGAGGAAGAATTAAATCGATTGCATGGGAAATTTTTATCGATCTGGAATAAAATTGGAAAAGAACTTTGTAAGAAATATCAAATGAAATACGTTCAAAATAATACTACACTCAGTTTTACTCATCAATCGTTTCATTATATTCTTCTACTGGATGGATCAGGATCGATGGCTGGACAAAGATGGAAAGATCTGGTGAATGCTGTTCAAGAATTTTTAAAACGTCGGTTAGCATTAAATACAAACGATCGAGTGTCAATTATTGTCTTTACCAAGTTTGCTAAGATTGTCTGTTCAAATGAAATGATTCAACATATTAATATCGATAATATTTCTCATCCAGGTGGTTTAACATGTTTTCGTGAAGCATTTAAATGTGTCAATACATGTCTAACCAATTCGATGAGTGAACTAGTTAGTAATTCTGTGAATAAAAATATTGGTATTATTTTTATGAGTGATGGAGAAGCAGAATATCCAGATTATCAATTGAAAAAATTAATCGAAGAACATGGTTCAGTAATTAAACGATTTTGGACAATAGCTTTGGGTGATCGTTATTCTTCGTCATGGAAAGTTCTAGATAAAATCAATATCAGAATGAATGGTTCATTCATGGATATATCAACATCAGCCGAGTTAACTAGAGCTTACGCAGAAGTTGCAAACATTAAACAATAATTTACTAATTACGTCTGTTCAAAGAACTTGAATAGAAACCTTTTCTTTGGTGAATTCAAATAACTTCATAGTGTCATTTACTTATCTGATTAATAAAGGAAAAAAAAAAGTCCTTTTAACTATATTTTCGTTGATGAATTACCAAGCATTGTCATTCGTTCAGAGATAGAGAATCTTGTCAAAATTCAATATCTTCAGAAGAAAAACTATTTGAATTTCTTTTTTCACGCCTCATCAAGGTCTATGCATGACTGGAAAAAAAAGATTGTATTCTTTGAATACTTCCGACCATCCTCATCATCATTTATAATAATGGATTTGATTCATGTAATTTGGAAACTGATGATGCAATCTTTGGGAATCACACAAGACACGCATTGAAGATAGCATAATTACATAGATAGAAAAAAAAAGAAGTAAGAATCTTCTATGAACGCCATCAAGTAGATACTCATTGTTTCGACATCAACAAGCTTACATAAGAGACAAGATATAAACAAAACATCATTTTCATCATTCGCCAGGATTGAAGTAACAACAAGTATGTCAATTGACCTTTGTTTCTTGTTTGATATGCTCGTTGTACCACGATTGTAATGAAAAAAACGAAGAAGAAGAATTTTCCTTGTCTCTCTCTCTCTCTCTTTCTCTATCAAATCCATCAACAATTCATCAATGCGTGCAATAGCAATGATGCAGGTGAGTGAAACCGGAAGGGTGTTATTTTATGACCTCGGAATTTGATAAAATGAGAGGCTGTTATATTAGGTGATTGATATCAATATTGATAACGCCATACACGCACTTTTCTGACACCTTAATTTCTTTCGCGGTTTTTTTTCTCTCTCCATTTCTTTCTCACGAGAAAATGTCTAGATGATGATTGTGAACAGCCGGTAGAGCTAGTTTTTTGCACTTGTCAATCATCATCATCATTAGAAGCAGTTGAACATTAGAACTAAATGCGAATGTTGATGACAACAGGTTCATTTTCTATTCTATCTATTTGATTGTTTTTTCTTCTATCATTCCAAACGGTAGTTTACATTCTTTTTTTTCCTACTAGTCTTGTTTTCTATTCTCAGAAGGCAACGTCTGTTTGTCATCGGGTAGAGTCGTTTGATCCCTGCATAATCTATGTAGAAATATTCTAATTTGATAAGCTTGAGTCAAACCTAAGCATTTCTATGGATACCATAGGTCAATTTTGTTCTGAACAAAGAGTGTAATTATACGATGATCATTGCAGATGAAAGGTGTCAAATAGATAGAAAGGAGAAAAATATTTTGACAAGGTACTAAGCAAGGGCGTAAGTACATAGAGAGTTAGAATATTGCGTGTGCGATGATGAAATTGATTCACATATAGTGTATGTAGACAATGATGATGATGATGATGACCGGATATCTCCTACACCGGATATTAGATATCCATCTATCTATATTGCTATTTATTTTAGCGAGTTCGTTCATGACAATTCATCTTCTATCTTTATCATTACTATTGATAGAAAATTGTGAACGAAATGATGCATCCAATTAGTTTAGTTGTAATCTTTCGATTTGAGTAAGACGATAAGAAAAATAGAATAACATCTGTCTGCTAATTAATGAAGACGACATTGTTAATGAGTAGAGAAAACTTGATTAATATGAATAGTGATTTCTTTCGTTTGAAGTTGCTCAAGAGTTGAACTTCTGTTCATTTCTTCATTTGTAAGTTGAATAGAGATTGATGATGACCCTTGAAACGACCTTTTTACGGCTCATTTCATCGAATCGAAGTTCAATTTTAATTGAAAAAAAAAAGAATTCAACAATAAGCGAACGATTGATTGATATGAACGAAGTCAGATAAATGAGTGTCACGCAGTATTGTAGTGCTTGTAATGGCAAAACTAGTTCTATTCTCCACCTTCTGCATCTACATTTATGTTCAGTCGTATTGTTTATCGACACGTACTCTTCACTATTTGTGATGAGATTCTTCGTTTCGTCGTATAATTAAACATTTGACAAGATGTATGTCTGTATACATGAGACTTTGTCATGAAGAATTGCGCCGCTGATTTGTTCAACCTGTATGTATGACCTTTATCGATTCAATGCTGTCTCATATGTCGTCGTCTTTTACTACTTAAAAGAGCCAGAGAGAAATTCAAGAACATACACCCATAGGTGCCAATCACCATTATCATCTTCATCATTATCATTATAGTCTTACTCAGTTATTACTTCTTTGTTTTTTCTTCTTCTTCTTCTTCAAGTCTATAATCATCAGTAGAGGTTGTCGCTCGAAGTGCCGCACTCGTGAATAGACACACATATATATATATATATATATATATATATGGGGATGATCAGTCTAGCCGGAAGACCTTTAGCTTCTTTTCCATAAAATCTTAGTAGTACACTCGGAAGACATGATTTTTTTACCATTTATAGTACGCATCTAGAGTAAACGATTTACCATCATTTCGACCATATACCTTGTATAAAATCAATATAACGAAGGATATGTTCGAAGCTTCCTAGCTAACTTTGAGACAAGTTATTTTAAAATTTCATAATACATATGAAATTTGCTTTTTAACGAGAAATAAAGACAAACTCATTCTCGCTGTTTATAGAAATCTTCAAATTGCATAGATCACTATCAAAGAAGTCGACAGAAAGAGAAGATATCCTCGGTATTTCGCTAAATAATTGCCAGTTCTCACGCTTAAGATGTACCCTCAACTAGGGTAAACATCCTATTCGTAAGGATTGATTCTATTAGATCCTTTTTTGAAATCTAGTTTCGAGCCTAATAAATAAGGAGAAAAATCACAGTGAATAAGTCTCATAAAAATTGATTTAACAAAAGAACTTCCGAAGCACTCTTCGCTATATTGATTTTATACAAGGTATATGGTCGAAATGATGGTAAATCGTTCACTCTAGATGAGTACTATAAATGATAAAAAAATCATGTCTTCCGAGTGTACTATTAAGATTTTATGGAAAAAAAGCTAAAGGTCTTCCGGCTAGACTGATCATCCCCACATATATATATATATATACTTATGTGACATTTCTAAGACACCTCTTGCCAAGGTTCTTCATTCTTTCTGTCTCATTTATCGTCATTCCGTCGTCATGTCTGCATGTATGTATGAATAGATGTGAAACAAAGATTCCACTTGTGTGTATGTTATGATACTTACAGGTAAGGCAAAAAGTTCTGGGACACTCAAAATTTCTTCCGCAGTTTTCAATATTTCATTCAAATTAAACTTTATACATCTGGTAAATATGCTTGTTAATAAAGCTTTATTATTATGATATGCAAAAGCGAAACTCTTACTTTCAGTATAAAAAAGAAAAAAAACAAAAAATTCCGCTGGCAAAAATTTCTGGGAAACAGCAGCTGTTCAAAAGTGGGTGCCTCGTATTTACTCATTATAAAAGGTATAAGGCTCAAAATTTGTGTACATATACTACATGATATATGTAGATCGGTGACACAAACCCGACCACCATAGATTGAGTTGGAGAGGAGTTATAATGAGCAGGAGCTCGCAATATTGTGACCCTCATAACTCACGGGCAGAAAATCATTATTGGTTGGAAAACCAACCATTATGTGGCCCTTGACAACAGCTATCTCCAGTAAAAATTTCATGGGCATTCATTGAGCTGTTCACAAAATGTGATGGAAAGGGGTGTCCTCAGAACTTCGAAAACAATCTTAAAACTCATCGTCTTCGCATTTAATAATAGAAAAATCTCTCAAACTTTCGTGGATTATTGGACATACTTGGTACTATATAACTACAAAATTTCAGATCTATAGCTTTCATTATTGAAGAGAAACTTGAG
>JAJEKB010019892.1:79302-91094 GCA_022393335.1 Macrotrachela quadricornifera
AAATGCAGGAATGTGCAGGAATTGCAGGAATTCCGTGTGCAATTCAGTAGATACGTTAATTGATGCTTTAGTTAATATATATATATAGATATGTAATTGCAGCAATTGCAGGAATGTGGTACTTTGGGGAATAGGAAGCATCCTCCTTCATCGAATACTATATGAAATTGTAATCTATGAGAAGACAAATAACGCATTGCGCCGTTGGATTTTCCTTAGCTCAATGTTGAACCGTACTGAGCACGAAATTATATCAAAGCTGCTGCTTACTTCAATAATAACTTTCAAACGAAAATGTTTGCTCATTTTTGATGAAATAAACATGAAAATACCAGTTTATTGTTTAAACTCTGAGTTTTCATTCAAAGTTTCCATTATCCTCCTGACTGTCTTTCTAACCCTTCGACTAAACAATCCAATGATTTTCCATTGCATTTTTCACCTTTCTCCATATATATAATTTCATCAATGTAATCCAATTCACCTCTTTTATCACTACTTCTCATTGCTGTACTTTCAATTTCATTCATTTTTATACGTAACGATTACTGAAGATCTACATTCTCATCTATTTTAACCTTAACTTCTCACAAATCTCAGATCCATATTTAGCTCATACATAATCCGCCAATCTGGCTTTTTAACATTGCTCTACTATTATATCAAAACATCTCGTCTTGATAGTAAAGACTTCACATCCGCAGCCATTTAGTCCTGTTTTTTAAAACAAAGCTGTGAGGACACTTTTTGTAAGATTAATAAATGATAAACGATCTAGATGTTCGCAACGAAAAGATTCATCTTCATTTAAAACACACATTTTCCATTACGAATCTTCAGAAAATACTAATCATAGTTATTATTTAATCAACGCTACGACGAATGAGATCTGGTTCATATTGCAAGATTTTCTTACCTTTTCGAAAAAAATGAATAACACTCCACGCGACAGGGCTTGCATGACCCTCGCCTCCAAAATTAACGTGCGCGGGATCTACTAAATAATCTTCTTGTTAATATTTGTAAAAAACTGAGCTTTTTTTAATTCGCAAAATTTGAATTAATCCAGAAGAAAAACCGTTGGAAATTCGAATTTGAATAAGTCTAGATAGAAAACCGTTAGAAATTCGAATTTTGAATTGAGCCAGACGGAAAACCGTTAGAAATCAAAAAAAAATTCGAATGATTAAAGCTGAACATTATAATATAGAGTTTTTTCATATAAATGTTTTTTTTGACCCGGTAACAGACAGACAGACACTCGACATTATAATATAGATTTTGCCTTTCAAAGTTTTTTGTTAATTTGATGCAATAAATGACTATTATTGTTTCATGGATACTCGAAAAATAAACTGACACATCATTGGAAAAAAAACATTGGGGTTCACACCCTAGTGAAAAAACAAAAATATGACATCATGTAGGGTTTTTCTTTTTTCCCATTTTTTGGGAGAAAAAAAACCCACACAATCAATTACTTCATCTCACCGACAACCGTGTACTATAAAATAACCGTACACCTTTACATTACATTACGGTGTTTTTCTATCCTAGAAAGCATTTCAACGACGAAAGGTAACGAAAACACAACACACCTGCAAGCTCGAATCTTAGTTTATTTTATTCGAATTCTGCATATTTTCAAACGAATACTCTTGGTCGAGTACGAGAAGGTTATGTCAACTTTGAGAAAGACAACAACAAACGAGTGACTTTGTAAGGCAGAAAAGAAACAGAATGAGTATCACCAGATCACTCACAGATTCATGATCGTTTGTGGGAGTGAGATTAGGATGATTTGTTTACTCTAGAGAACAGTATCAGTTCGATGAGAGGGAGGAGGAGGAAGAAAGACAAATAGAAATCAGTGAGATTTTGATCACACTTGATCAGTTTGTTTTTTGTTAGGGGATGAGCATTTTGAATGAAGTATTGACGTGTATATTTTTCGTTTAGTGTTGAAGGATTTCATTTTTTGTTGTCAATGTGAGTTGTGTTGTTGAGTGAAGTCGGGAGTAGAAAGATTCGATTGCATAATAGATATGCAATGGAGAAACAGGTTGAGTAAACTTAAAATGCTGTGAAAGAATTTCACTTTCTCTAATGGAAGAAGTCTTTTCAGGGTTCGCTTTTATTTGATGTTTGATTCGTCGACTTTGATTCCATCTAATTATTATTCGCAAGTGAGAGATCTAGCAAGAAAAATGAAAAGAAAAGGATTCTTTTTCTCGTGTTGAACAGAGAGCATTAAAAGAACGTTTTATGTGTGAAATCACTGTATCATCCGACCCATAGAAACTTATAGAGGATGATATTGGACCTACATAGAAGGTTTTTAATGAAAAAAATTCGCTTTCAAAACCGCTACCCTCAATTCTTTTTACGATAATCTATTCTTGAAGATTTGATCATAATCTACATCGAAATCGTCGAAAAATATGCGTCCGTTCAAGAGTTATGATATTTGGAAACTTTGTTCCTTTTTTGGGACATTTTTAAAAAATTGAAAACGTCATAACTCTTGAACGGAAGCATATTTTTCGATGAAATTCGATGTAGATTATGATGAAATTCTCAAGAATGGATTACCGCTAAAAAGAAAAAATTGAGAGGGTGGCGGTTTTAAAAACGAATCTTTTTCGCTAATTTCGATCGAAATTTTTTTTCGTAGAAATCTTCTATGTAAGTCCAATATCATTCTCTATAAATTTCGTATAGACCCCATCCTCTAAACTTGAGATATAACGTTTTAAAAATCCTAGATTCGTCACTGCTATTAGCGCACAACTAAAATAAGAAAAAGCCAGTACTAAGGTCAATATAGGGTGTTCTTTTCGAATTGTTTTGACACTTCAAACCTGTCGTTTGTTTTCTTTCCATTTAGTTTCATTTTTAGTGAATAGTCAGGTCTCGTGACTAGAGATGTGCAGGGGCCCCCTACCCTGTCCTACCCTATCCTACCCTGCAGGGTAGGGTAGGGTTAGGGTATGAAGAGCGTAGGGTAGGGTAGGGTAGGGTAGGGTTAGGGTACGAAGTACGTAGGGTAGGGTAGGGTTAGGGTACGAAGTACGTAGGGTAGGGTAGGGTTAGGGTACGAAGTACGTAGGGTAGGGTAGGGTCAGGGTTTAAAAATTTGTTAGCTGAGGCACTTAATACAATTGTTGTAATCATAATTTTATCTGACTCTTTGCTTATTGTTTCAGGACTGTAAAAAGATGAACATCTTCCCGTGACATCTTTCGAATAGTGGTATCCTAGTAGATTGGTAAAAACTAGAGATGTGCAGGGGCCTCTTACCCTGCTTTATCCTACCCTACCCTGCAGGGTAGGGTAGGGTCAGGGTATGAAGAGCGTAGGGTAGGGTAGGGTTAGGGTATGAAGTACGTAGGGTAGGGTAGGGTCAGGGTATAAAGGACGTAGGGTAGGGTAGGGTCAGGGTTTAAAAATTTTGCTATGACAGGGTACAGGGTAATGAAAACGCTTACCCTGCACATGTCTACTCGTGACCATTCAAATCTCTTCTATTTCCTCATTCGAGATGAGAATTCTATGCATACAATTAACTTGGAATCAAAGATATCTTTTTTTAAGATGAATATCTTCTTTTGATTATTACAGATTACTATTAATATTATTTATTGACAATGAGTGATTATGGTTCGGACGAATCGAGAGCATTATCTCTATCCCAGCTGTCGATTAATACTGACTCAACAGATTTCACGATGAATAATATGGACAATACAATTTCAAATTCGACTCCGTTACTAACGAAGCAGCAATGTATATCGAAAATATGTGATATTCTTAAATTGAATGACTCTGACGAATCAAAAAAACTTGCGGAAAAATCCATCAAAGAGGGAAGACAAGCTATACGTGATCATGAACAAGATTTCGCACCACGAATATTTCGTGATGAAATATGTGCAAATCAAAGTCAACTTTTGACATTACTAAAACAATATATTGAACAAAATTGGTACGAAAACACTCCTAAATGGTTTCAGCAATATCTTGACCAACAAAAGATTGCCTTACCTAAAGTGTATGATCAGATTTTAATGCGAACCGCTGATTATGGGTCAAGATTTCTTAAACGAAATATGTTAGTATCACTAATTATTCAATTTATATTTGCATTCGATCAAAAAAGTATTCTTGAAAGCTCAATCTTCGATCAAGTATGGAACATATTAATAATTCAGGGTCGTCAAGGATTAAAAAACTATGAAGATGATATTGCTCGAAGAGTGATGGAGGATCAGTTAAAAAGCGATGATAGTTCTTTGTATTTAGCTTTACAAAATTATTATGATGAACCATTGAGAGATCTGTTCCAGGATCCGGAAGTGAATATTCATCAACCTAATACCATTCAAATTGCATTGAAATGTGTGGCTAATGATGGTTGGTGGAATGGTTTACATGATGAAAAAGTTCGAGATGACATTATCAAAAAAGTCTACAGGAAATTAACTGAAAAATTAACTGATTATTTAAAGCAGAATAATTTGCCTATACCTGCTCAAGCACCAGCGAAGAACAATTCATCACATTCCAATTCTTCATTACCATCAAGTACGACGACAACGATGTCTGCTTATTCATCAAGTCAAGATCTAAATACATTCGACATGCAAACAACATCGAACGAATCAATCGAAGATGAAACAAGAAATGATGAACGTAAAACGATTTTAAAACCTATCAATGATGATAAACAATTAACATTATCTGATTTGGTTCAAGCTGGAGAATTGATTTATATAGATAAAACATTGAATGAAGTTCTAGACAAAATTATCAGTGAATATGCATCGCGAAAGAATTTTTCTTCATTTTTTCATGCATGTCACACACACATAATGTATCTATTAAAACGACATCAAAATTTGGATGATTTTATTGAAAGTTTATTTCAAAAATATGAACAATTAGAATCATCATTAAAATTAGTAAAATTAAATTTAAGAATGTTAATTGATAGTTTATTACTCAATTCCGATTCTTCATTATCACGAAAATTAATGTTATTATTAAGTAAAAGAAACTCAATTCCATTTCTTCAACCGTCATTGACTATTCAATCATCATTCCGTTTTGTATGCGATGTTATTCATGTTTGGGATTATTTACTTCCGATAATTCTTTCCTTTGGTATTGGACCATGTTCAGGAAAATCGACAAGTTTAAATAGTATTTTTCTTTCATCATTTGAACAATCCACTGCAAGTATTTATTTTCAAAATACGATTGATATTGATTTTGGTTACAATTTCTTACCTCGACGATCGTTGAGTATTGCAGATGCTCATGGATCGATGACAAAAATATTATTGAACAAAATTTGTGACCTGTTCCATGGATTTCTTGTTCATGTGAAATTTCAATATCTTCGAAAGAATATTGATGAAGTTAGAGAACAATTAAATATAATTAAAACAAAAGGAAAACATCGATTATTGATTGTTCGAGATGTTCCGAAAGGAACGAATATTGATCAAGTGATTCAAGAATTGAATACGATTCCAGAAGCTCGAAAACATGAAATAATGATTGTTCAAACGAATTCTAAAGATAATTCAAATGCGATACCATCAAAATACACCACAATTCAAACATATTTTCTCCCCGATATTTCCAATCAAGTGGATCGAATTAACAAAAATCATGTCGCATCATTACGTGATCAAATATTAGATCGATTCTCAAGTCAGTTTGTTCAAGATACGAGTTCAACTAATCAGATATTGAAGAATTTAATGGATGAGGATTATAAAATCCAATTAGATGACATAGGTACAATGATCAAACCATTGACAGAAAAATTATTAGATACTGCTTCGAATTCGACGCGAGTGCCTAGATATTTCCCTGAATATTTACAATTTGTTCAACTATGTGAATTAAAATTAAAATTAGCCCGTTATAACTTCTATGGTTCAGAAAGTGATCATGATATTCATATTGTTCGTCAACAAATTTTCCGATTAGAAAAAGCCGCAGCGACTGTTGATCGATCGATGAGTGTTATTTTTCAATTATTTCTCAATGTTCTTAAATCATCTGATATGATTACATGTTTAGAATTACTTAGTACAAAATTAAAAGAAAAACGTCAAGATTTAGTTTCCACTAGTGATATGGCCATGCAATTACCAATTGAAAAAAGTTTATCATTGGAAGTTTTGTGGAGAAATGCCATTGTTTGTAGTCAATCTCAATCATTAAACAGACAAAGATCTTTGCAAAACAAGTATTATCAATTTATCCTTGCTGGCTATCCATTTGAAATTATTGATGGCGACAATTTCTACTTTCAACATAGATTTTTATCTGAAGCTTTACAATCTCTAGGAAACGATCGGACATTAGTGATTAGTATAATTGGTCCACAGAATTCCGGAAAAAGTACCTTGTTGAATTACTTATTCGGTACATTGTTCGATGTTCGAGATGGTCGATGTACTCGTGGTATCTATGGATCATTAGTCAAATCTAAACAACCAGATTATGATTATATTCTTTTAATTGATACCGAAGGTCTATTGGGTGTTGAACGAGAAGATAAAGAATATGATCGTCGAATTGTGTTGTTTTGTTTAGCTGTTTCACATATTGTTCTTGTGAATATGGTTGGTGAAATTAGTTCAACTTTACAAGAAATGTTAAAATTATGCGCGGATTCTTTGAAGAAAATGGATGTGACAGTTATTCCAAAACCAATTATTCATTTTATCTTGAATCAAAAAGCCGATTTAAACATTGAAAATAGTCGTGCAACAATTCAGAAAATTATTGCTGATTTGAAACGAGAAGGTTTAGATCAATCGATTGACATTCGAAAAAACACATTTCATACTCTTCCATCGGCATTCAAAAAAGAAGGACAAACATTAACATCTAATTCGAAATTACCAAACTTGATTAAAACCGCGCCGGAATTTATCGAATGTGTTCATCAACTTTCTGCTCAAATTCTTAATCCCACTGATCCATCGTTAAAACGAACCTCGGAAATTTCTAATCCTTTAGTATGGTTATCATCGTCAATAACTATCTTTGATACTTTACAAAAATTTCCTGATTTAACATATTATCAAAGTATTAATGATCGACGAATTGATAATGAAGTTCGAGAACATATACGAAATAATCTAATCAAAATATTTTCTGCCGATTATCGTGATGCATTAATTGTTGAATCATTGCAGAAAACTGACGAGGAAATTATACAATTGTTTCTTACTCGTCAGACGAAAATTCAACAGACTGCTCGAGATGATATGGAGAATTTATTTAAATTATTAAAAGTTCCTGATGATCTTCGAAAACGAAGTCAACAATTTCTTAGTGTTCAAATCATTGAAATGTTCAATGCTTTACGAACTTCTACGATCGCTGCAAACGAACGAGAAAAAGTTAAATTACTTGTTGAAAATGGTGAAGGAGATCTACGAAAATTAATCGAAAATACGATCCAAAGTGGAAAACATATGTCAGCAGATATGGCTGAACAAGAATTGGAAAGAATGTTTAGTGAAACTATGAAAACGATTCAAAATAAATATGTGCCGGAAGAACGTTTGAAACAAGCAATGAAACATATTTATACCAATTATAATATTTATGAAAAAGAAAACCTATTTGAATATTCAGATATTATCATTCATTTGACAATATTAACTCATTTAAATGAAACAAAAGCACCAATTCATCAATTAGAAGAACCATTAATTATTCATTTTACTAAACTTGGTTATAAATATCCTTCAGTTTCAGCGTATCCTTTCAATCCAACAGGAACAACTGTTTATTCATTGGATTTTATCAATAGTCTTCAATTTTTACATAAGCAATTATTAACCGACGCATTTCAGGACTATACCTGTAATCTTAGTCCATCAATAGGCTCGAACAAACCCAAAGTTGGACATGCAAAATCAAGCAAAAATATCGGTAGTCAGATATTGAATGCAGCGAAATCGTTAATCCATGAGAAAAAAGACGATAATAGGGAAGCACATTTAACCGTGAAATCAACTGATGAATTTCAATATCAAGTGAGACAATTTATAGAAAACGAAAAAGTTGTGACAACAGACGAATCATCAATCAATGATCGACATATGTATTTGGGAATTTCGAAAATCTTCAAAGAAGTTATTCAACGGATTATGAAATTGATGCAAGGTGCGAAAGAGAACGATGCACAAAAAATCCGAACAGAATTAATCCAGAAGATAGTGGGAATTGTCAATTCATTAATTATGGAAGTGGTGACTGAATTAAGTCCATTTTGTTTAGGATTATCTCGTCCATTAAAAGCAACATTACATGCTTGTGCGATTATTTTATTATCGAAATATTATTATGATGAACAAATGAATCATTTTTCTGAAACATTAGCACAATTAAACAAGAAGAAAAAAGGTTTGAAAGAATATTTTATCAGTGTCGTGGTTCCAGATACGACTATTGATAAAAATCATGCATTAAGTCTTGGTCAACAATTACAAGAACATTTGACTAAATCATATATTAATGCTGGAAATCTTATCATTGCAAATGATTTGAAAAAATGGAATTGTTTAAGTCGTAAATGGGTTCAAGATCGTTGTGATGATCTCTTATTGACCAACAATGATATCGCCTGGCATTTAGATTACATTTCAAATCCAACGAAAATTATTGAAGGTTTCTTTAATAAATTATGGAAAGATATTGAAAAAACGATCGATCAAGATTTGTTGACTTCAAAATCTTCGTTTATTTCATTATTAAGTGAATTGTCCTATTGCATTGAAGGTGAGTCTAATTGAGTTTATAATAATATCTCGAATGATTTTCTTTTTATGAATAGGTATGTTAGATACTATCAGAAAATTAGGTGCACCGACTAGATTAGTCGATGAAATCTTTCTCTCCGAAACCGATAATGGATTAGAAGCCCATCAGAATTTAATTAACAAACAAAGATGTATGGCAAATTTAGTATATCATTATTTTACGGAAGGAAAGACTCTCGAATCATATGCTATAGAGAAGAAAGTTTATCATGTGAAACGAGAAGCATATGATGAATTTAAATTCTTAGTACAACAAAGAAAGCCTAGTCCTGAATTAATCCAATTAATCAAGAATTTCGGAGTTGTTTTCACGAAAATTCACATTGTAAATTTAGTAATCTTTCTAGAAACATTATCGAAAGAAACAGAAAAAATATTCAATTATGTCAAACAATATAAATGTGATTTTAAGAGTATGGATCACAATGGTATTTATATCCGTTTATTAGATAAAGTTCGTGGATGTCCAGATCTTTGTCCATGTTGTAAACGGCCATGTGATTTTGATCATACACAATTTCAATCCATGCCCGGTTCATCGCTTAATGAACATCGTTGTCAATCTGGTCATACTCTACGTGCAATGAATGGATATAAATTTGAAACAACGAATGAACCTTCTTTATTTATATGTGAACAAATTAAAGATGATCAAGTTTTAGTTATCGGTCCAACACGTTATAAATGGTCACAATTTAAAAAAGAACATCCAGATTGGAATTTCGATACAGCTTTGAGTAGTGATGAAGTATCGACATTACATGGGAAATATTTAATTATCTGGACAAAAGTTGGACCAACATTATGTCAAACGTATGGAATGAAATATGTGACACATAATACACTACCAACTGTGCTTCCTAATTCAGTACCCAATGTTGTTCATCAATCATTCCATTATATTTTACTTTTGGATGCATCAGGGTCAATGTCAGGAGATCCATGGAAACATTTGATAGAAGCTGTTCAAGAATTTGTCAAACGTCGTACCGAATTACCGACAAATGATCGTATTACTATTATTATTTTTACTGATTCTGCACAAATTATCTTTTATAATGAAGAAATTCGTAAAATTGATCTTAAAAAACTCATATTTGTAAGTGGTGGCACATGTTTCAGTGCGGCATTTCAATGTGTCTATGAGTCTATTAGTAAATTGAGAAAAGAAAAGATTCCGAATTCTCTTTATGAAAGTTTTGCCATTATATTCATGAGTGATGGTGAAAGTAGCTATCCTCAGAAGGAATTAGATCAATTATTTAAAGATCATGAATCTGTAATAAAACGATTTTGGACAATCGCATTGGGTAATGGTAGAACGTATAACAAAATCTTGGAGAAAATCAATATCAAAATGAATGGCTCATTTTATGATGTAACAGCATCTGTGGATTTAATTCAAACGTATGCTGAAGTAGCCTCATGCACCCAATTAGCACCTGTAACATCCAGATGAAAATCAACTTGACCTTAGAAACTTTTCTTATTGTATTTACTTTTTATTCTCAATATATTTCTAATAAAATGTTTTTTTTGACAGATTCATTTTACTAATTTAGTATATATTTATTCTATAATACAACATAGAGCTACACGCCAGAATAAGTGTTCATTTACTTGACATGTGAACGATCTTTTTATTCATAATAGACAAATATGCGTTGAACAGATTGTAGCGCACGATTTCGACTGCTTTTTAGCTGAGTTAGTAGAAGAGTGAAAGACTAATGAAATCGTCATCAAATCGTAGAAAACTACTTGTTTTTATGGTTCTAACTATTTTATTGCTCCTTGATTGAGAAAAATCTACATGTGAATAAAATGAAATTGTCATTGGTTGTATTTAATATTGTCCGTACGATGGGTATCACTTTTTCGAAATCAGATCGAAAAGATGATGTTGCTGGAAAGGAGATCTTCTGATTGTATTTAGTTCTAACTCATAGAAAAAGGTTGTCTTAATTGGATGTGATGAAAACGTTGAAACGAAATATCGAAAGGAATAAAAATTCTGCTTCGTTATTAGTATCTTTCTAACCAATATCTTTAACTAGCAGACACCCGTGCAAAATGCACGGGAAAGATGTGATTCTAACAATTTGATTTTTTCTTTGGTCCGTTATGGTATAATCGACAGAAAAATCTCTCTATTCTACATACTAATGAAACAAATTATAAACTGTTTTGCGTTTCCTATCTCTATCTTTAAAACGCGAGTTTCCTTTCACATCAACTGAGTATTTTGACTCATACTTACATTCATACTCCTCATTATTCCTGGTTTCATATGCGGACCGCGACTGTCAATTCATATTGAGCTATCTCAAGATCTTCAACTTCACAAAAACCTTACGATTCTAATATCTTGAGAGAGAGCACTGTTTAAGTCCGTCTATGAGCGTATTGTTTTTTGCTCATCCATATGACATTTACAGACGCAAATCTTCAACTGGAAAAATAGACAGACATCTTCATCGGAGCAGTCATCCTATTCCCAAAAGTTACACATTCCTGCAATTGCTTACACTTCCAAACTCGATATCACTCGATGCAGGAATTGCATTCAATCTATCTCTATCAACATCATGCAATTCCTGCATTTCCTGCAATTGCATATCTATATGGAGTAAGTGAAGGATGAGCCTCGAGATCTATCGAATTGCACACGGAATTCCTGCAATTCCTGCACATTCCTACATTTCCTGCATTTCCTGCAATTGCACATCTATATGGAGTAAGTGAAGGATGAGCCTCGAGATCTATCGAGTTGCACACGGAATTCCTGCAATTCCTGAAATTCTTGCGCATTCCTGCATTTCCTGCAATTGCACATCTATATGGAGTAAATGAAGGATGAACTTGGAGATCTGATAAATTGCACACGGAATTCCTGCAATTCCTGCACATTCCTGCATTTCCTGCAATTCCTGCAAT
>JAJEKB010019892.1:91104-150344 GCA_022393335.1 Macrotrachela quadricornifera
TCCTGCATTTCCTGCAATTCCTGCACATTCCTGCATTTCCTGCAATTTCTGCAATTCCTGCACATTCCTGCAATTCCTGCACATTCCTGCACATTCCTGCATTTCCTGCAATTCCTGCAATTGAACATCTAGATTGATTAACTTATAGATCAGCCTAGGGGTATGAGGGTGAGAGTGAGGGTGAGGGTGAGAATCTCCAGGCACATTTTTCAGTTGGTCAACATAAAGGTGCAATTGCAGGAAATGCAGGAATGTGCAAGAATTGCAGGAATTGCAGGAATTCCGTGTGCAACTCGATAGACATCTAGCCTCATCCTTCATTTACTCCATATAGATGTGCAATTGCAGAAAATGCAGGAATGTGCAGGAATTGCAGGAATTCCGTGTGCAATTCAGTAGATACGTCAATTGATGCTTTAGTTAATATATATATACAGATATGTAATTGCAGCAAGTGCAGGAATGTAGTACTTTGGGGAATAGGAAGCATCCTCATAAGTTGAACAAGATCTCTTCCTTGTGACCTCTGTACTGCTGATGGCGCTTTGACATGTCTCTAAGGAAAAGTGTATTTTGATTACTCAATTGATATTTGCCATCTTGAAACAACTCTCTTTCATCACAAAATTCAATCTTTAATTCTCTACAAATCTGTATATTTCTGTTAATGAAAAATTGCTTTATATAACTTTGACAGATAATACAAAAGAGGACTCGAATACATACACCTGTAAAGCTTCACTGTTTTTGTACAAATTTATTATCACAATTACTAGCTGTTTAATTGATATTATTCTTGACTTTAATCTGTTCGTCATTTGTTACTGAGTTCGTTTCATTGAGACCCCATAGTGTAATCAATTCATGCATTGGTTGTTCAAAGACTAATCATCCTTATTAACATTATGCAGAGAGCTACCATTAGTTCACATTTCATACCTCTGTTTATTGTTGTTGCACAACTCGTTCGTAAAATTTTCCTTTACTTCTAGGAATTATGCTTCTTCAATAGTTGTTTCAATTAATGCACTAAATTGACCTTCACAAATGATTGTAGGTTCATACACAATAACACAAACTCATATGACATCATTAACTTATTGATGGCATCATGATAATTTTCCGCTATTTTTGATTATATCGATTTTTTTAGTGTGTTCAATGATTTTATTTAAAAGTTTTAAGTACACATGCTTCAATAAGACAAAACTAAAAATTTTGCAAAACTCTTGATTAAAATTACATTTTAGTTGCACAAATGAACAGTAAATGCTTTTATCACAGGTGTATCAACTGTTTTTGTAATATTTAATAAAACAGCATTAACTAATTGTGGTCCTACTTGCCAAATATCAATTTTTTTATTTCCTATACTTGTACCTTGTGCTACTCTTATCCATTGATTATTATTTGTTGCATTAGCTAATTGAATATCAATAGTATATGCTCGAATAACTTGTCCATGAGTTTGATCTTCTTGAATAACTGATCGATCAACAGTGACTGGTGTTGAATCAAATAATTGAATATGTATATTTGATTGATCTGATATAAGACGTGATGTAGGTGAAACATGAGTACCATAACATGAACGAATAAAATCACCTAATTCTTTATAACGACGTGCATAAGCTGGTGGAATAAGACCTGTTCGATCTGGAGTAAGATCTAGCATCATTATACAATTTCGACCAACTGTTTCATGATAAACTTGAATCATTTCTGAAAGTGGACGAAGTGTTGCATTGACACCCTAAAAGTATTTTTTGAATGAATTTATTAATATTATTATAATTAATTTATCTATACCCAAAACCATCGATCATTATTCTGAAGAGTTGTATCACATTCAGCTGGACAAAATATAGGACTATCTGGATCTCCACCATCATTAGTTATTCCTGTTGACCAATTTGGATCAGGTGCAGTACCCATTTCAGTTCCAATCCATCGAGCAGCATTTGTTGTTACACCATAACCATTAAAAGCAATTGCTTGAGGTTGAAGTGATGCAAGTAGAGAAGTTATTGGCTCTTTCATTGTTTCTGTATATCTATATGAACATGAAAGAAAGAAATATCATTCATTAAATTAATATTTCTTCATAAATCTAACCCGCCATCAAACCAAATCTCATCTAAAGTACCATATCGACTCCAAACTTCTCTTAATTGTTGTAATACAATACTATCATAAGTTTCTTGTGTTATATTAAGTTGACCTGGATGTAATGTACGATTTTGAATCTAAATAAAAAAAATAAGTATATTGATAAAATACTAAAACAAAAAACATTGGAAAAGATTAACTTACGAAACCACTTTCAACATTAAGCCAAGTATTACTAACAACTGTATAATAAAAACCTGTTCGTATTTGTTTCTTTTCACAACTCTTAATAAACTCGCCAAGAACATCTACACCTTTCACTGGTGAATAATCAATTGAATAATTATATGGAATAATTTGACCAGAAGGATTTAAGGGAAATTTAACATCGGTTGGAGCCATATGAAAACCGCAAGCATGCTATCATTATTAATGGAACAAAAAAATGTATAAATATTTCGAGAAAAGAATACTCCTCACTTTTGCAACAAGTACAGCATATTGAGCACCATAATCAATCATAGTTTGAACCCAATTGTCTGTATTTAATAAATATGGTTTGAATAAAGAAATATTTGGAACAATTTGTCCTGAACATCCATCAATGTCTAAGTACGTTGCTATATTAAAATGAATTAATACACCTAATTCTTGAGCTTGCCATTTAAGTTGTTCAGGTGCTAGAAATACGAAAAAAAATTCATCTTATATACTATCATGATATACAGAAATTGACTCACTTGGCAAAGCAATACGCACGCCTGTCTTTGGCGAGATACGATACTTGCCAGATGATGGTGGAGAATGTTGTCGATTTCGATGGTATCGAAACGAATCACAGTTGCATTCTAACACAAGTAGCAGTAATAAAACAAAAACACTTTTCATTATGGATACAAAAAAAAAAGTTCTAAAATGAATTGAGATTTAACAAAACTTATTTTATGTCTATATCAAATTTATGTAATGAGATACATATGATCAAAAGACTATATCATTATCAAACTAAATAAACAACAAATAGGTATATTTGTCTTTCTCCATTATCATGCCTTTTCTATATCATCATAGTGTACTTTTTATTTCTTACTTTCATTTGAATATTACTTATTTCATTACCGTTATCATTGAAAAGAGAGCAGTAATATAGACAAAATGTCATATATCTTAACGGTAACTTTATTCATAAAAAAAAATGTCGGTTGACTTCTTTTGGCTTTTGTCAGTTGACTGTTCCTAGTTTATTCTTTTACTATCTTCTTAAATAAACAACGATAACATATATATATGTATACATTCACCCCTAACACTACGAAGACAAACGAAAAAAATACGAGAGAAAGTAAAGATGAGAAGACACAATAGACAACTATAGAGCGAAAGAAAAAAAAGATATTAAAGTTGAAGATAGTGTCACTATTTTATAGTATCAATAGTCACAATAATTAGGATCGAAGGAAATGAGCTAAATATGTAAGCATAAAAAATAATGCTCACTTCACATAGATGTTAAAAACCAATCAGATTGTAGTCCATACTTTATCGCAATTCAATTATTTTTTTTCTTTTGTAAAATTAACAACCGAAACAAAACAAATTATAGTGAAAATAGACTTCAATGTTATAATTTTAATTTTTTAATAAACTTTTCGAAATATTTAATTATATTTTCTATCTTGGAGTAATGATATTTTTTAGTCTAATTACATACTACACATATAAAAATATGAAAAAAGAATTAGATAAATCACATTTTTAAATCAATTAAAAATCTGCCAAACATATATTTTACTGAATGATAATCTCGATTTGTTGTCTTTTTCACAATCAACAATTTTCTCATGATTTATTTAACAATATAATTTATACATATTAAACAGTTTATATATTACTAATAATGAATTGTTCGAATACAACCGATATTTTCGATATACATCAAATCATAAAATGATAACTCTTTGATTTCAACGGTAGTTTTATGTTGAAAAAGATTCAGAGATTTATCAATCGTGTTAATATCTAAAATTATAGACGCTATTACATAGTGGAATACATCATATAACAAATTAATAAGAGTTATTGAATAAAAATCTACATTTATGTATAGAATTAATTAGAAAATACGTTGCTTCTACCAAAGAAAGTGTCTTGAAGTCACTTTAATGTTACTTTGCATTATATTTTGAAGAATCGTTTTATATTATCCACAAAAATAAATTCGTGCCCGCATTTATAGAAACTAATTAGCTTGACACGCATAAAAATGTACCAAACATGAATAGATCTGTCTGAAATAAGAACATACCCAATAAAATCTTGTCAAAGAAGAACACATTCACACTTAGAAAAAAAATATCTCCGAGGACATACCTCGAACTGTGTTCTGTAAAATACGACATATACGCATGAGTATGGATTTCTTGTTGTAAAAATGATTCAAAAGTATGTATTATGGATCATAAAAACACTACCAACATGTATTGTCTCCATTGCTTCGAGAACTATTATTAACAACATATGATTTGAAATAGATAAAAAAATTCTCGAAAAATTTAAGTTGAGTTATAAAATATCTTTCAGTTAATATTAAAAAAACTTCAATGTATTTGAAAGAAAAATTTATTCCTTTTTATATATTACTATCTAATATGAAATTAAAATGTCAGATTAATAATGATAGAAATATTTTTAGAAAATAGACAGTTTTAATCATATGCCTGATTAACAAATATTTCCAGGTCATTATTTTTCCATTAAATATATATATATGAATATAAATTATCGACAAGATAAAAACAAGTTATTTATTTTCTTCTCTTATTCTTTATTGCTTAAAATTATCAAAAATAAAGTATCCTTCGACGGATAATCATATTAACATACATGTCAATCGTTATATGAATCTCTTTCATTCTCATGCAAATTAATATCGATTGATATATTACAAGAACGATAAAGTGAAATGTCATAAACATCAAAATATTTTTTTTATTACTTTAACATTTGATTGATAAAGGTCTTTTTATCATTTAAAAATTCTGAAATAATTCAATTTATTACATCTAAAATATAACTAGTTCCTTTTTTTTCTATATGATCACATTTAAGATTAATAATTGTTATAAAACTCGTTTAAATTAAACTTTTGGTAAACCATATCCTATTGTTCTCGATGGTATTATTATTATTCGACTAGGTTCATCATTATCCGAATATGTTGTACGTTTATTAGCACAACAACCAGAAACATAACTTCCAATAAGAGTTGATATTAAACCTATAATAGCACCACATCCTCCAACAGCAATTAATAATGAATTAAGAATAAGTTCATTTAATTGCCAATTAGGTCTTGATGTATCAGAATATTTTGTATCATTTTGAACAGGTATAATACATGTTATTATCATATAAAATGAAAGAATTGTTGATACACCAGAAAGTGTTGTAAATCCAATAAGTGATGGAGGAGTCCATTCATAAGATGCTAATATACCAACAAGACCTGTCGCTACCATTATCAAACCAACCCAAAAACCTTTACCTAAAATATAATAAAATATTTTTTAAAAAAATAACAAAAACATTTTGTTTTTCTTATTTTTGCCTGATGATGGCCATAGAGGATTTTCAATTTTTAAACCACCTAGAGCTTCATTATAATGATAAACATTTGGTCGGCCATGAAATAATTCCACAATAGATAAAACAATGCCTGATATACCAATTAAACAAAATAAAATTCCTAATATACCAATAAGACGAATTCGAAAAAGAACTGATATACTGCGTGATTTGTTTAACTTCCTCATGTTGTATATATATATATTGACAAGAGTCAGATATTTTTATATGCATGATATAGGTATGATAACGGCAACAAAATTAATGAACCATAACAAATTTAATCTTGATTGCCTTCTATAAGATTATATGACAAAAAATGATAAGTAAAAAAAAAAAGGAAGGACAAAAATTATTCAAAGAATAGTTTTTGTTTAATTTAAAATAATAAATCATTTTATGAATTATTAGGAAGCAAAAAAAAGTCTGAATGATATATTTTATTTCAACTTTTATTTTTCTTTATGTTTATTTTAATTGCACCTGTATATTTTTCCTCTTCTGTCTATTTATTTCTATTAAGGAACCAATAAAATTTGATAAATTTATACATATTTATTATCACACCGACATATCTGTCCTTGACAGAAGTTGATAACAAGAAAAAAAGAAAAACGAAACTCGACTTATTAAGCATACAAACACAACAAATGTTCATACAATTAAAATATAGTAATAAATTCTTATTGTTTTGTTTTTTTTTGTTAAGGTATAACACGTAATGTTGGTTCAGGTCCATTTGTAGCTCGATCAAATTCATCATCAACTGTATCATCAACAAGTGAATAATGTCCTGTTGGTGGTGAATATGGTACTGTATGAAATTCCGTTTCAGTTGGTACAGCAACTGGTACTGTTGGTTTTCGTCGTTTACCTTTAAGCATACAAAAAAAACAAACACAATGTTCAATAAACATTTCCATCCAATATAAATCTGTACAAGCAATTATAAATACTTGTACTAAATAAAATGTTGAACGTAATAATGATAATACTAAAAATGATCGATTTGTTTGTATTATATGTTCAAGATAATAAAAATAAATATCATAAAAAACAATCATACAAAGTAATGATGTTACACGTATTGTCCATAATTTTTCTATTGATGGTATTTGATTTGTACCACGCATAATATAAAAAAATTTTAAAACAAAACCAATTAATATTAATGCTGGAATAAATAAACAAAAATAAATTATTGAACGTGTTGTTGCAATTATACGTAATTTTGTATAATTATATGGACAATAATTTGCTATATATTTTGATATAATTGAATTTTGATTTGATGAATTAAATGGTGATGCAAATGCATAGATAAGCATTATTAAAAGCCAAGTAAAAATTGCATATAAATGAAAAAAATACATATGAGTAAATCGTGTACATTTTTGTTTAAATGATGGATAAACATAAAGAAAACGATCCATAACCATATAAAGTATAAAAAAAAGTGGAACCTTAAAATATTAGAAAAGAAAAAGAAAATATTATTATTAATTTAATAATAAAATATTTACTGTTTCATTTGTTGATAATATAACATAATGTATACGACATAATTTTAATGTAAATGTTTGAAACCAATGATAAAATATAAGAGTTAATGCTGGAAACCATGCAATAAATGCACAAAAAATAATATGTAATGAAAAATATTCAATTGTATTTATATATACTTTTGAACGAATCATTCGCATAGCAATTGGTATTGCTAATAGATAAGTAAGAATACTAAATACCCATATTATAATATGAATATGACGAGTAGAATATTTTTCAGGTTCAATTAAATCAGCTATTTGATATTTATATAATTCTGTTCCATTGAGTAAAAGAGTAAGTAGATTAAATATAGAATCATTTTTTATTGTTACACTTGTTGTTGATTGTAATGTTGATGTTATTATCTGTGTTGCTGTTGTTGTTGTTGAATTTAATAATTGTGTTGTAGTATTACTATCCATTCACTTATATTATTATAATAAAAAAACTAAAGAAATTATGTATAAGACTATCACCTTAGTTTTGTTCTTCTTTTCCTTTTAACACATTCAGAACAAATGATGTGTATGTTCTATTGTGCAGCTGAATATGTTGATCTTTAAATGGTTGGATGGCGAACACGTCGCATGCTTGATTAATTTCAGTTCGTCGACTGCTTTTCTTCCTCTCTCAACGACGGCAGCAGCTACAGAAAAGAGAAAAAAAAATAACATGACGATGTTGTCAATGATAAAAAAAAAAAAAAGAGAAAGAAAAATAAGAAAAGAAAAGAACAGAACAGAACAAACACACTTGATAGTTAATAGAAAGGCGTTAGTAATTAATACAAAAGTTGCCTATGACAATGTTAGAAAAAATATTTCATGATGCAGTAACAGAGCAGAAGCTTTTATTGTATATACGTAGTATTATTATTTTTTTCTCTTTCTATGAGCACAAGACTAAGTCATCATCATGTATTCCTGGGAAAAAATACGTGATATAAAATGAGTATGATAAAAAGTGAGCAAAAACAATTTCCTGATGATTAAAAAAGAAAAAGAAAGAAATTTATATTTTATATAATTTATTATTAAAAATCAAATAATAATTCAATGTCAATAGATATTTATTCAGATTTTGTTCGAAATTGAAAAATATTTTTATGTTTTATTTTCTCTTTATCTTTTTTTTTTAATGTTGAAAGTTCATTTGATGATTGAAATATTTTTATATTTGGATTTTCAATTTGTATATTTTCAGTTGATATTTCTCCACGATTTGGATCAAAAACATTTAATTGTAAAAGTAAATTAACAATAGATGTATTATTATGAATATTTGTTCGAGCATAATCAAGTACAGAATATCCATTATTATCTCGAGCATTTATATCAATTATATGATGAACAGTAGATGAAAGTAATAAATGAAATATAATTGTATTATCATGAAAATAAGCTGCATAATGTAGAGCTGATCGACCTATATATGTATCAACAAAATTTGGATCAATACCAATACGAATAAGTAATTCAACAATATTTCTATATTGAAGATAAACAGCAAGAATAAGTGATGGAAGATAATCTTGATATAATATGTTTATATCAGCATTATGTTGAACCAAAAGTGTAAGAATACCTTTAGATAAATATAAAAAAATAAAAATTTAGAAATAAAATTATTTTTTTATATACGAGGATGATTATGAATAATTGCTTCATGTAATGGAGTTGTTCCATCTTTACTTATTCGATTTATATCAGGATTACAAAGAAGTAAAGTAATTAATGTTTCTTCATTACCAACAATAGCTGCATAATGTAATGGTGTTCGACCTGATTTATCAGTAACATCAACTGTATGCATATATTCATATAGAGCAACAATAATTGTTGCATCACCTATAGATATATATATATATATTTTTTTTATTATTTATGTATATAATATATAATTAACCTTCAATTGCAGCAAAATGAAGTGCTGAACGTTGTTGTTCATCATTATCGACATCGAGTTGTAATAAATGTATATTATTTTCATTATTTTTTAATTTTTTTTTATTTCGAAATGACGTTGTTCTTTTACTAAGTTGACGTGTTAGTTTATTAATATCTTTCATTCGAATATAATCGATTGTTGTTGGTGTGCATTTTGATGAGGAATATTTCGTTCCCATTTTATATCTTCTAAAATGTATTGATGTTCGATGCATACATTTTATTTTATATACACAACAAGAGGCATCAGCTGGTATTAAATAAAAAAATCTAAATTACCATTTCATATTGACAACAAAAAAAAATCGAGAGGAAACCGGAGATGAATCACAGCATGAAATCTGTGACAATGCGTTGCTGTTTTTTTTCCTATTCCTAAAATATCATATCATGCAAATCAACTCATGTTAATATATTCGATAAAATTTTTTTTTTTTTAGAATTTATGGGAAATATATTGTTTATCAATAAGAACTATTTAACAGTCTGTATGAAAAACTATATATTTAATATCGTTTTTCACAGTTGCTAATCTCAGTTTGATTCGAAAGAATTGTTATTAAATGAAAACAAAAGAAATAAATTATATTGATGATTTGTTTGTCTCTTAGGAATTCTATATAATAATAATAATTTATATTTTTCATTTCCACTAGAGAGAAAAAAAACAGATGAACTATTTTTATTCCATGATTAGATAAAGATTAAATAACAAACAAACAAAAAAAAAATTCATAACAATTAAATATTATATAAAGAATGAAAAACAACTAAAGTTAATTATTTAATTTTTTGATTTAGTTGGTAAATATTTTTTTTCTGCATTAACTAATTCTTGATCATTTTGTAAACGAAATATTTCTTTAACAGTAACAACATTTGGTTCAATATTAATTAATGTTTGTTCATTATAAATTTGTTTTGATGTAGCTTGCATTGCTTTAATACTTGCACGTAAATTATGATTAGCCCATATAACAGCTGATACACCCCAATTTTTAAATGTCTCAGTTGGAGTTTGATAATAATTTGTTGGAACAATAACAACAGGACCTTGATTATTCCATGCTTTCATAAATTGTTCAATTTCTTTAGGATTTTTTTGTTTACTATGCATTAATATAGCATCAGCACCAGCTGATAAATAAGCTTCAGCTCGACGTAAAGCTTCATCACAACCCCATCCACTTATAAATGCTTCAACACGAGCAATAACACAAAAATTTGGATCTTGTTGTGTATCTTTCATTGCACGAATTTTTAATGCAAATTCATCAACATCAGCTAATGGTTGTTCACGATCATCTAATAAGGAATTTGTTTTTGGAAATAATTTATCTTCAATACATGCACCAGCTACACCCAATTGTTCAAGTTTACGAACAAGACGACGAGCATTATTAAAATTACCAAAACCTGTATCAGCATCAACAAGAATTGGTATTGTTGTTGCATCAGACATAAATTCAAGAATATCAACTATTTGTGTCCATGATGCTTCATTTGAATCACGTAAACCAAGTGATGCAGACATTGATAAACCACTTGCCCATATAGCCTATAAGAATATATTAATTATCAACCATATTCACAGTTTAAACATTCATTATTCGACTAGAAGCGAATTATCAATGAGAAATATTTTGTATTTCATTTTACTCATACAAATCAAAAGTTTATGTTCGTCTAATAAAATATATTGATAACATTAGATTAATTCATTCCCCTTTCGAAAAAAACAGGCAATCTTCGTCAGAAAGGTAGGTCAAAGATTGTCATCAGTAAATAAAAAGATAAAGATGCAAAAGATATTTTTATTTTATTCTGGTTGAAATCGATTTTTGAGGGGGGGGGGTGGCCTTAAATCCTTCCTAATTATTTATTAAAAGCTTTTTTTTAAAACTCTTTCTAAAAATAATTTTACCTATTTTGAAAATCGTATGAATACATTATAGTTCATTTATTTAGTGGATTTTAAGAATTTGTTTTAAAATTTATCAAACGATCGAATCAATTGGATTCCATTACTACTAGGAGTAAGATATGATTTTTAGACAGATTGGTAGCAACTGATATGATGCTAATTGAATTAGTGAAGATAAACCAGCAACGACTGTTAAGAACTATATTAAAAATTGTTTAAAGTTTTTTTTGTTAATGAAATATGGAAACAGACGTATTAACTTCGAATTAATTACCAATGACTTCATATTCGTCCAATGTTTTTAATTATTTGAGAGATAAGATACGGATATAATATCACATCCATCATATCTATCGTATCTAGTGCTGCATAATCTTTGATTAATATAGTTAGATCTATGTAATGCAGAGTTTTATTTTTGAAGAAAGCGTTTTTAATCATATATACAGGCACGTATATAACAGTCTTTGAAGAAGAAGGGAACTTGAATAAACTGATATCAATCGCCCAAGGTTATATTATTGATTTAATCAAGCAAAAAAAAATTTCTTGAAATATACTTCATATTAGCTCAATTTTTTTTTCTTTCCACATTAATTAAATCCATTAAATATTTTCTTTGTACTCGAAATTATTTATTATATTTTAAATTTCATACAATCTATAAATCAATTTAATAAGAATTCTGACAAGTATAATTTTTATTTCTTTCAGTATATTTATATGTATAATATCAAGTTCCTGCTGATTAACTAATCATTATATATATATAAGTATATTTGACATGCATATTTAATGAAAAGAAAAATAAATATTAATTCTTCAAAGAATAAAAAAAAAATGTTTCTGATTTACATTTTTTTTTTGCATTCTATTTGAACTTTTAATTTGTTGAATAAATAAAAGATATATAAAAAAAAAACCAGTACATGGTTTTTTTTTCTTCTTAAATTCAACATATATACATAATCATTTATAATTTACCTTAAAACCTGTTTCTTCAACAATTTTTGCGCTTAATGCACTATGAGCTTCCATAATAAATTCAAGCTGTGGTGATAAAAGCATTTGTTTTAATTGAGCACTTCGATTATTTAAATTCGATTTTTTCATAGCCGCAGGAACAGTTGAAAAATTTCGTCCATAATTACTTACTATTCGTAAGAAAATTTTATTCAACATCACAATCAATAATATAACAAATGACAGTACAACAGTAGATTCTTTCTTCTTTTTCTTCTGACTTTCTCTCGCATATTTTTTTTTCTCTCTCTCTCTCTTTACTCTAAGAAGACAGATAAGTGCTTACAGACTGTTGTTGTTCTTTTACTATATACAAAAGCAAACAGTAATAAAACATACATAGAATATATTTTTTTTTTCTTCTTTCTTTTCTCGATATCGTACCATAAATAGTTCGGTCAACGGTCAATGAGATAATATAATGATTGTTTCATCTAAACATAGACTGATTTCTTTAAATGATGGTCGATCTAAACTTGTCCATGAAAGACAACGTTCCATAAGTGCATATAAACGATCATTACATAAATTTGGACGTGGAAAATATTTTGTAAAACAAAGAACAGATGGTTCAATACTATTTTGTTTTGAATTTAACCATAAATCATGAAAAAATTTTAAAATTTCATCATCATTTAAATCATTATATGGTATATATAAACCCAAATGAAATAATTCAAAAATAAGTGTACCAAACATGTATGTATTTGTATGTATAGACCATATTTCATTCTTTAAATATAAAAAAAAAACAAATTAAAGAAAAAATAATAATAACAAATTCATATTTACTTTTGTAACAATATCACCAGGTAACCATCGAATAGGTATTTGTTCAACATATCTTTTTACATAACGATCATCTTGTTTAGCATAATCAGATAATTTTATCGTTTTATTATCAAATAAAAGACAATTAGGTAATGTTAAATCACATATAATTATATTTAATGATTCAAGATAAACTAAAGCTGATACAATATCATTTAAATATCCCATAAGAATTCTATTTATATTAAAAAATAAAAATAAATTTTTTTCTTTTTTTTTTTTCTTTTCTTACGTTAAAGTATTTTTATTATCACTGATTAATGTTTGACAATATTCATATAAATTTACTTGACTATATTCACTAACTAAAAGACATCGATCAGGTAATACATTAACATAACCAAGACATGAAACAATATTTGAATGATTTAAAAATTTTGATAAATTAAAATATCTAAAGAAAATTCTATTATTAAAAAAAAAAGACATTTATTATCTAGAATATAATACTCATTATTTTCTTGTTCATATAGAAGAACAGATAATTTATTTGAACCATATTCACTATGAAAACACTAAATATAAAAATTGAAAATATTATTTTTATTTTATTTTATTTTTCTAAATACTTGATGATTATTTTTTGCACCAAGATTTTGAATTATTATTATTTCATTCGAATCAATTTCAGATAAATGTTCATCAATTAAATGAAAATTTGATAAAGAACATCGTGATATTGTTGACTTGATAAAAAAATATATATGATTAAAATAAAAAAAATAATTTATTAATTTACTTGTTTATGTAAAGTTAATATACGAATAGTTGCTTGAGCACTTTCATTAACAATTTTCTTTGAATTAATAAGTTCAAAAGAATTTTCATTATCTAACAAATTTATTCATATTTAAAATTAATAAAACTTCAAATTTTACTTTCAAGATTAGAGTATAAATCGGATTCAGATTGACTACAATATATAATATAAATAACAAAGGAAAAGCACACAAGTCACGCAATCGAGAAAAATTTAAATATCTCTACCATTGATAGAAAAATCGTAATAGAGATATTTAATTTCTTCTCAGTTGCATGATTTTTGGACCATCCTGTATATTTTAAAATAAATTTTTCTTTTTACTTTTGATGATTATTTTCATTATTTATTGAAGATATTATTGATGTTGTTAAACTTTGTTCCGTTTCATCAGGTGTTATTCTTTAATTTAAAAGAAGAAAAAAAAATGGAAGCAAAAAATTTTTTAACTTACTCAATATTATCAATTTGTTTTTGTTTAAACATACATGAAATAAATAAAAATATAAATAATAAAGTACCAATAATAAAAATAAAAATAAATAAATTTAATAATTGATCATGAGCTAAAAATAAAAATTTGATTTTTTATTTATAAAAAAATATTATTTATTATACATATAATATCATCTGGTGGAGAATTAATTGCTAATAATTCTAATCGATGTAGATTATTTTCAATATAAATTGATGATGGAATAATATCTTGTTCATAATCATATTCATTTTTATGATTAAATGTTATTTCACTAAATGCTAATTCTTCTTTTGTATTTATTTGTATAATAACAAATTGTCCTTTCATTTTTGATACAGAAAGTATTAAATGTGTTATTGTTATATTATCATTTAATTGATTATTATCAATTGTAACTGGACGAAAACGATTTGTCCAAAGTTTAGTTTTTGTAACTATTTCAAATATTCCAATATTTATTTTTAATGTACAACTTATTAATAAACATTTAACATCAATATTAATTGATTGAAATTCTTTTATTGAATCAAAAGCAAATAATAATAAAATTGGTTCTGATAATGAAGACCATCGAAGAAATTTATATGTATCACCATCTGTTAAGATACCTAAACCACCTGAAAAAAAACAAAACCAAAAAGATAATAAATTTTCTTTAATTATTTATCACCTCGTGCAGTTGAATTTGTAATTAATCCATCATATTTTAAATCATTATTAGCAATTAATTTTTGAGAAAAACGTGTTGAAATAAGACCATCTAATAATAAAAAAATAATTTTAATTTTTTCTCTCTTGTTTATATAAATAATTACTTTGTGATTGACAACCAAATATTTGAATAAATGCACATGTTGATATTGATGATGATGTTATAAAAATAATTCGAATTTGTCGAGCAATAATTGATGGAAGAAATGTACGTGTTTTATTTGAATTATTAAAAAATAAACGACGTCGTTCGATAAATAACTGAGAAAAAAAAAGACAACTAAAAATAGATATTTAATATATGCAAAAATACTTTTCGTTGTCGACGTTGTCCATAAGGTCGCCAAGGACCATCTTGTGTTCGTCTATATTCAATAAAATATGAACCTGTTTTCTAAACATATATCAAATATTAACAAAATTATTCTTCATCACTTTTTTGTTTTTAATCATACAAAATTTTCATTAGGTTTTTGAACAATTATTCCAGTTAATTGTGCTAATAATGGCATATCTAATTGTATAATAGGAACTGATGTTTGTCCATTAATATATGTTGAACATGATGAACAATAAATCGAAGATATTTGTTTTTGTCCATTAAGATGAATTGGATCATTACATGCATTACTATTAACTATAAATAGATTTAAATTTACAGATATTATCGATTCACCTTGACCTTGGATTAAGTTTTACTTTTAATTAAATGTATAGGAAAAAAAAAACAATGAATTTTTGAGTCAAAAATTCTTTTTATAGAAAATAAAAACGTTTCTTATTAGTATATTGTTACCTAATAATGGTATTAATAAGAATAAGAGAAACGAAATGATGAAGTTCATTGATGTCTGTTACCGTTGAAATCAATCACCTATGTATAAAAATGTTCTCTTCATATAATATCTAAATGTGAAACAGACAAAAAAAAACGAAAAAAGAAAAAAAAGAAACAACAAACCTATCACCTGTTTGTTAGTTTTTTTTATTCATCTATTCTCATGGTCTATTCATTTTATCATTGAACCTTGTTATTTCGTCATCGTATCAAATTGATATTAATTCCCAATGTTCTCTCTCTCTTTTTTTTCTTTGCAATAATGGTCATTTCTTGTCTTTATATTAGTAGAATTTATTATTAAATTGATTTTGCTTCACTTATTCATATACAAATGTCTGACCTTCATTCAACATTTTTTTCGTTGATAATGTATACAAACATTTAACATATGATAACATAGTAATTACTTTCGAAGGAAATATGAGCAATTATAACTATTTTAATGTCCATATGTACAACTATTTGAAGAATAAGTATCACTATTAAGGTTATCAATTGCAGCAGTACTAGATATCGAGGGAAAAATGGTGGAACAAGAACTTACAGGTAAATAAACAAGGTTGATTAATTGTAAATTATACATGAATATTGATAAGAAAAAGAAAAAAGAAGACATTCATACATACATATAAACATAAATAGATACTTAAAAAAAATTGTCAGAACATTCATCAGTATATGTATATGAATAAGGAGACCAACGCGAAGATATTGAAAAGGCTGGAGTTTTTTTAAAAATATTTTTATACTAAAAACAAAAGAAAATTATGTTTTTTGTTTTATATATTATAAAATCATATTTGATTTACTCCTTTGTCTAATAAATCTCGTTCGATCGTTGCTGGTCCAGGTCCAGATAATATAAAACGTTTTTCATGATATCTTGGTGCTATAGTTACACCTGGAGTACCACATGTAATTTTTTCCATTCCTTCATTTTTAATATTAATTACAGGATACATAGCTGGACCAGGCGTAATCATTCCTTGTAATTTATTCTTTTTTTCTTCTGTATCCACTAAAAAAAGAAAATGTCGAAATGAATTTTTTTTTTTATAAATAAGACTGAATAAAAACATGTCATATAAAATCGCTGATGAATTGTTGAAACTGGAGCATTTGGTAAACGAGAATTATATGTTCGAGTACCAATTGTTGTCCAAAATGGTTTTGTATTTTTAGAATTATTTTTCTTTTCTAATAAATTTTCATTATTAATATCAATATCATGTCGTTCACGTTTTAATGTTGGACCAATTAATGGATGAATACGAAAATAAGGTTGTCTTGTATAAATATATTCTTCACCTATTTGATTATAATCTTTATATCGTTGATAAGTTGTTGGACCGGGTCCTAAGAAATTTATATTTATATATACATATAACATAGAATTTGACTACTTTGTTTCATTGATAAAGGTTTTTTTGAAGGAATACTTTTATGTGGAATAAAGGATATAGGTAATTTTGTTTTCTCATTACCTAATCGTGTTAAATAACTTAAATCTGAATTTGATTTAATTTGTTGATTTTTTTCTGCCATACGTTGTTCTCTTTTTTCATATTGTGGTGTTATTAATGGTTCATTAGTTTTTCCACTAATAGTTATAGCTGGTGCCCAACCTATACGTGGATCACGTAAACGACTTTCTGGACTACCATCTCTTGGTGGAATTCCAATTGTTGATGGAAGAAGAATTTTTCCTAATGAAATATTCATTTTATCTTCCATAATAATCAATTACTATAAACATATTCGAATATATTTTTTTTTCCGGCGCCAATATATTTCCTTAATAGATCATCTTTTTCTTTTTCTGTATGTATGTCTTAATGATTTTTTTTATTTTCAACGAAGAAATCAAGGAGATAATGGAAAAAAAATGACAGAAACATACAGAGTGAGAACAAATGAAACATATTTGAGCAACACATAGTCTAACACAATCACGCAACAAAAGACAAATGAAGAGAAGAAAACAATTTTTCTGATAATATGTTTGTTTTATTTCAATCCCATATGAAGAAATAAGAATTCTTATCTTGAATTTCCAAAAGAAAAACAAAAAATTCTTAAAGAATATTCTATTGTTGTTCTTGATTATATAATATACGAAAAAAAAAAGAAAAAGAAAAACACAGACAAAAACAACAGAAAAGAATCTGAAGATAGAATATGATATTCATATACTTCAATACACATACAGATTTTGTTTGTAAAGCAAAGAAGAAGAAGAAGAAGAAGAAAGAAAACAAAAGTTTAAATATTCGTCCTGCAATCATAATAATCAAAAGATTAACGATTTTCAACTAAAAAATAAATAAATAAATAATATTATATTCAAATAAAAATAATTAATAAATATTTACTATATGTAGCTACATCAATTTCATCGGGCATTTCTGTTATTTGTACTTCAAAACGTTTTTGTACTTCATTAAGAACAGCAGCATCACTTTCATCAGCAACATATGTTACTGCTAAACCTTTTGTACCAAAACGACCAGCACGTGCAACCTATAATATTCAATTTGTTTTTTTTTTTTAAATTTTTATTTTTCTACATACTCTATGAAGATAAGTATCAGTATCTTCTGGCATATCGTAATTAAATACAATATTAACACGTTCAATATCCATACCACGTCCAAATAAATTTGTTGCAACAAGAATACGAGTCTGAAATTCTTTAAATTCTTTATAACGTGCCAAACTAAATTATAAAATAAAAATTTTTTTCTTATTTTTTTTGTAAAACAAACCGGTCTTCTTGTGCCATTCCTCGATGAATTTCTACAGCAGGAAAATTTTGTTCAGTTAATAATTTGCATAAAGCTGTACAACGCGGTACTGATTTAACAAATATAACAACTTGATTAAATTCCAATTTATCAAGTAAATCAATTAATTTACGATTTTTTTCATTTTCTCGTAATTTAACATAGTGTTGACGAAGACCCTACAAAATAAAAATAAATAAAGATTCAGTTAAGTAATACCAAAATATTCACAATATCTGATTATCAGTTCTCTTCTATTAATAATAAAAGAGTTACATGAAACTTCAAAAATTCCTTTGATCTCTCTCATATAAATATACAATTTAAAACAAATTGATTGTATTGAAGATAATTAATCTCACGTCAGTTACATATGTAGAATTATTCCGATATCAATAGTATAAGATAATATACCAAAGATATCCATGGTGATGCAATGGTATTAACGAATCTAATTGATCAGTAGTAGAAATTATAGTTCAAACAAACCACATTTGATAATCGTATCGTATTGCGGTAAATTCTCTACTGATATATACATCTCTATCATGAAATAATAATCATTTTGAAGATTTTCATTAATATTTAAATATAAGGATATGAATAGATCTCATTAAAATAATCTGTTATGTGTTGTTATAAACACAAATAAATTGAAAAAAAAAGTGTACAATAAGATTAAAAGAAACAAGATATATACATAATAATGAAAAGCTTATTATAGAAAAATAAGAAGTTTTCGTTCATCATCATCATCATATTGACATTATTAATAATGCCAAAAAATAATATTAATGAAGAATAAATATTTTTTTCTTATATATTTATATTGTTATCAATAAGAATTATTGATTATTTGATAACTAAAAAATATATATGTTGCAATAAAATGCGATTAATATAAATTTTTCCAATATTAATTTGTAAATACTTTTGTATTTAAATTAATTCAATTTTCTTTTTCTTTCTTCGCAAATTCAAAATAAAGTTTTAAGTATCTTACATGAAGTGTTAATTTTGTTTCGTCATCAATATAAATTTCCATAGGCTATTGAAAACAAAACAAAAAAAAAATTTTTTAATCAAAATGTTTTTTTTTATTTCTTACATCTTGCATAAATTTTTTACAAACTGGTCGAATTTCTTTATTTAATGTTGCACTAAACATTAAAACTTGTTTTTCATGTGGTGTCATTTTAAATATTTCTTGAACATCACGACGCATATCTATATAGAAATATATATATAATATTAAATAGAAAATTTAAATTAAATAATAAATTTTTACCAAGTGATTCAAGTACTTTATCGCATTCATCAATAATAAAATGTTTAACATGACGTAGATTAAGTGTTTTACTTTTAGCTAATGCTAAAATTCTTCCTGGTGTACCAACAACAATATGTGGACAATTTTTTTTCAATATATCTTCATCATGTTTTGTTGGTAAACCACCAAAAAAAACTGAAACTTTAACATTTGACATATATTTGCAAAAACGTTCATATTCTCGACTTATTTGAAATGCTAATTCACGTGTATGACAAAGGACAATAACCGATACCTAAAAATTTATTTAATTAGATTTTTTTGTCAAGAAAAACTGAATTAATGATCTTATTTTACTTGTCCATCAACAGGTTCAAGTTGTTGAAGTGTTGCAAGAACAAAAACAGCTGTTTTACCCATACCAGATTTGGCTTGACATACAATATCTGTACCAAGAATAGCTTGTGGAATAGATTCATGTTGAACTAAAAAAAATAAATAATAAAAAATTTTAAAAAAATTCGTTCATTTTTTTTCTAATTTATTTATTTATTTATTTTTCAACCTTCAGATGGATGTTCAAAACCACAATCCATAATAGCACGAAGTAATTCAGGTTTAAGAAGAAAATCTTTAAAACCACTAGCATGTATTGATACATATGAACCTCGTATTGGTCCACTTTGTGTACCACCATTTTGTATATTTGTTGTTCCACTACTACCATTTGATGTTCCACTAGTTTTATTTCCTGTTTGTTGTTGTGGTGCATCATCTGTTTCATCATAATCAAGAAGTTCTTGTTCGTCTGTCATATTTTATATAATTTAATCTGAAATTGAGACTAAATATCATTTGAATGTTTAATCTAGAACAAAAGAAAAAACATCAATAGATGTAATTTAAATATTCGTATGTATATATATATATTGATTTTTTTCTTTTAAATAAAGATAATAGAAAAAAAAAACAAATAAGCAACAGAGACAAAAAAAAAAACACATCATTCGTGTATTATCATTAAGAAAATTCATGTACACGAAAAGAGAATATATTTATATTCACTGTTATCTCTTATACATATGAATGAATAAAGCATTAATTTCATTTTTTTTTTAAAAAAAAAATCAATGCTTTTGCCTAAAAAAGATTATACACACACACACACACGCACACACACAAAATGCATTTTGTTTAATTATAGAGGAAAAGAATATTTAATGTTGTTCTTAATTTCGACAAAAATGAAATGAAAAGATAATAGTATAGAATTGTTTTTTAAATATCAGTTATATGATCCTCACAGACAGATCTTTGGAATGCGCAATGTCAAAAGAGTGCGAGAGAGAAAAACAAACAAAAAAAGGCAGATGTTATCGAATTGGGATGAAAAAAAAACAAAAAACAAAACAAAATGAATGTACAAGAGAAATTTAATGAGAATTAAAATTAATAAGAACTAGACTAATTTATGAGATAGAAAAGCTTTTTACAAAGAAGAAATAAAAATGCATGAACGTTTTTTTTTCCTTTTATTTTTTTTAGTAATGAGAATATGAAGGAGATTTGTTTTAAGAGGCTGTAGCTATTGTTTGTTGTTGTTGTTGTGGTGTAGCTGGTGGTGTATGAGGTTCTTGTTTTCTTTCAGTTATAACAGGATTATCTGATGATGAAGAATTACTTGGATTAGTTGTAGAACCATTCCATGAAGAATTTGTTGGAGTTGTTGGAGGATTTGTTGTCATTGCAGATGGTGTAGGAGGATTCTGAAATTTAAATAGAATATTATTATATTATTTTAAATTTAAATAAACCTGATTATGATTTGTTGAAGATGGTGTTGGAGGAGAATTAGAAGAATTATTATTATTATTAATTATTGTTGATGAATTTGTTGCTATTGGAATATTTGATATTCGTTTTCCTCCTGTTGATAAATCTCCATTAATTGGTGTTGATGGTGGTGGAGGAAATGTATTTGGTGTTGGTGGACCACCACTAGAAAACATTGATGGTAGTTGTTGTTGTTGTTGTTGTGGTGGTTGCTGTTGTTGTTGAGGTGATGCAGGAAATGATATTTGTTCTCTTTTCATTTGATTTGGATGTATAAGTGGGGAATTAGGTATAAATTGTTGTTTTTGATGAAGTAATGATTGAAGATTTGGATTTTGTTGTTGGGAATGAAAATTTGGTGATATATATTGAGATGAATGATGACTAGATGTGACTATATTTGGATCATATTGAGTATTTTCAAGACGAGTTATGTATCTTTCATCTTCATCATCCATTTCCCCACCCATTAATGATGGTTCACCAACAATCATAACATCCTTAATAAAAGTAAAATTTTATTAATTATAAAAAAAATTGTTTTGTTTTTTTACCCCAGGCATACTATTATTCATATTTGAATTAATTGTTCCTTGTGTTGTTGATTGAGAATAAATTGTATTAGCTGGTGAACGCTTTTTAGTTGGTGTTGGAATTGTACAATGATTTATATTTGTATCTTTAGATGGTGGAATATTATTTGTATTTGTATTTGATGGTGTTGTTGTATTATTAGCTGCTGCTGTTGATTTTCTTTTTCGTCGTGGTTTAGCTGGTGGTCGAGTGTCTAAATATTTAAATTTTAATATGTTGTTTTTATTAATTGAGATTAAAGAAAAAAAAGAAAATTTTTTTTTTAATTGGTGTTGAGCGAAGTAATTAAGTGAAAGCGTGTAAATTTTGAATACCTGATATAAGAACTGTTTGACATGGTAATGTTGTTTGAAATGAAGGACTTAGAGGAAATTCTGAATTTTATAGAAATAATATTTTTTGTTAGTTTTTCTTTTTATTATTAATAATAATAATAAAAAGAAAATATTAATAAGATATTATATTAATTTATTTTTACCTGAACATGTTTTTGACCAACGTTGATGTAATATTGTTTTTAAACAATCACGTGGAGAAAATGTTGTTGCTTTATGACGTGACATTAATTCTTGCATTGGTTCAAGAATTTCACATAACTTTAAAAAGAAAAAAAAGAATATTTTTTAAATAAATTTTTGTTTGTTTTTTTTTTACCCTGAGAAAATTTAACATAACAGATGTTAATCCACTCCGAGTTAAATTTTTTGATAATTGATCAAGATAATTTGGATTATCTGCCTATAATAAAAGAATTTTATTTTTGATTTAAATTATTTCTTATATAAAATATTTACTGGTATAGCAACAATACTTCGTGGAATTAATTCCCGAAATTGTTTTATTGCAAAATGCCAAGATTTAATACGCATTAAATCATCAAATGTATATTCAAGTATAAGATGTCCTTCTGTACAAACCTTAAAAATATAAAAATTTATTTTATATTCTTTTCTTTTTGTTTATTTATATTTTATTACTTTAATATATGGTGGTTTACCAAAACAACTTATCATTGATGCTTGCTCACAATCAAGTGATATTGTTGGACTATGAAATATTTCTTTTGTTTGTTTTAATTGAAAATAAACTTCATTTATACCACCATCAAATAACGTACGAAAAAAACGTGGAATTAATACACGACTAATACCTTTAAATTTCAAAAGAGAGAGAAGAAAAATAAAATATAAGAGAAAAACAAATTTTTATACTAAATCGTTTTGGTCCATCTTCTAAACAAAGTGATATTGATAATGTTGCATCATCTTCAAAAAATTCATTAACAAATGCATCCCACCATTGACTATCGGATTCCTAAATTAAATAACAAAATATAATTTTCTTTTTAGTGAAAAAAGAAATTTTAATATTTACTTCTATTCTCATTGATAAACGTTTATTTAAATCATGCATACGATATTCTGGTGAAGGTGGTGGTGGTGGTGGTAATGATGGTCTAACGAAAAATTAAAAATATTAATTCAATTAACAAAATAAATATTTCTTTACCTAAATTGTCGCATATGTTGTGGACTAAAAAAGAAAGTATATATATGTATATATATTTAAATGAAGAAAAATATTTGTTACGGAAAATGTAAATCACGTGGTGGCATAATTGGTATACGTCCAGTATTAACACCTGGATGATGATGATGAGGTGGTGGTGGTGGATGAATTAAATGACTTGATGCTTGTTGAATTTGTGGTGATGGTTGAGAACCGGGTGGTGGTCCTTGCCAAACTCCACCAGCACCAGGCGAGTCAACAAGACCAGACTGGAATCCACTTGGATCCACTTTTGATCTATTTAAAACAAATATTTATTATAAAAAGCAAAAATATTTATGAAATAAAAACAAACCGATTTCGAATTTTAGCCACGAGTTATATAAGAAAACAAATAGAAATCCAATTATAAAAGATCTTAATTTAATATTTCTATGTCTCGTCAATACCATGAACAGGCATCATTCGAGATATAAGAATAAATCTATAAAATAATTATTTATTTAATAATTAATATAAATAAAATAAGAAAACAAAATTTTTTTTTTCTTTACCATTAAATTAAAATCCATATAATCATTATTAATTTCATAATTATTTCTATTTTGTTTAATTTATAGAAAAAAAATATAATTCTTTTTTTTTGTCTTTGTTTGTAATTGATTGTAAAAATCAATCAATAAAATCAATTTTAAATAGATTGTTTTTTCCTTCTTTATACACCACTCGAAATAATACTAATCTGTATGTCTGTCGCCATATTGATCTCATGTCATTTTTCTGTCCTCTCTCTCACCTCTCCTCTATCAATTTTATTTTCTTTCTTTTCGTTTTTCTACCAATAATAATATATAATTAATTAAAAAAATTCTTTTTCTTTATTTTATTTAATTCTTTATTTTAATTTTATATTTTCAATAAAAAAAATTTTATTTTTAAATATTTTTATATATAAAAATTTATTTATTTCATAGATGTCACTAATAATGGCATATGTAAAAGAATTTAAATATTAATAATAAAAAAAAAATGGGTGATGAAGGTGATCAAGTAAAGTTTGTTTTCTTGAATGACATTGAATGTTTTGTTTTTTTAATATCTTCAGACAGCAACGACAACAGCAACATCAGTTGAAGAACCACTTGATCTTGTTCGATTAAGTTTGGATGAAAAAGTTTGTGTCAAAATGCGTAATGAACGCGAATTACGTGGTCGTCTTCATGTAAGATAATTAAAAATAATAATAATAAATAAGAATTATTTCTTGGATTTGTTAGGCATTTGATCAACATTTAAATATGGTATTAGGAGAAGTTGAAGAAACAATAACAACAATTGAAATTGATGAAGAAACATTTGAACAAATTTATCGAGTAATTTAAATAAAATACTTTTTTTTTATTTTTTGTATTTTATTATTTCTAGCCAACAAAACGGCAAATTCCAATGTTATTTGTACGAGGTGATGGGGTTATTTTGATCTCACCATTAGCTAAACAATCATAATTCCAATAAGATTATTTTTTTTTTCTTTGAATGTTATTGACAGATATGATGATTAAAAAAAAAACAAAAACATTTTTTATTGTTATTAAAAAAAAAAAGTCAAGAATAAAATAAAAAAAAAAGACAAATTAATTGTTATTTTTATTTTCTCTAATAATAATTTCAATTGAAAAATAGTCTTGCTTGCATCATTCGTATTCGTTGGAAGATGAATACAGTTGATTAGTTGTTGTCTTTTAATATTGACTAATAGATTGAACTTCAATTGGTAAATGTCCAATACTTAATTAGTATAATGATAATCAAATTGAAGTATATTCAATATTTTTTTGCAATGAATTATAATAATATAAGATTTGAATAAAATGTATCGTTGAAATAGAATATTTAATGAACTACATTTAGCATATGGTGATATTAAAAACCCATCAGATTAGATCTATGCAAATTTTGCTTCTCGATTTTATGCTGAATTATAGTAATCAATAATTAAATTGTTCATCTAGATTCTAATTTATTATAAGAAATAAAAAATATATTATATTTTAAGAGGCATCTGATACATATTGGAATACTATAGAGCATCTAGTATGGCTTTATAATGAAAGTTCTATTAAAGATACATTAGTGAATTTTAAAGATTAATATTAAGATTGAAAATACGATGTTATTATGGTAATTTTTATATAATTCTTTTAATCAGTAGGACGAATTTAGGAATACTTGAATATCTATCAAAATTATTATTAAATTGCTTTCGGTAGGTTTCAATGGATTAAGTTGATTACAATAAAATCTGAAGCTGTTGAACTCAAATAAGATATATTTTTCATTTTATCATCTTTAGTTTATTGATCTTGACATGCGTATGTGTAGATATATAAGATATTGGCTATTAATGAAACAGAAAATACATTACATCTGAATTGTGAATATGGTGTCAACACAACATTAATTAAAATGCTGTATACAAGAACAGTCATACCTAGTTTGACTTATAATGATCATATGTTATATAAATAATTGATAGAAATAGACTTTGTGTTAAATATTCTAATCTAGGTTTTGGAAAATTATTAAAATCTTATTCGTAAAAATTTGAGATAAAAACAAAAAAAATAGCATTTATATGTTATCGAAAGAAAACACTAAAATTAAAATATCTTTTTGTTATAAAAAAATCTTCGAAATTATTATTGTAAAAATAAGAGTAGAAATATATGACATAAAACTACTATTATTTTTTGTTGTCGAATAAAATTGTGTTGTCATTACCATTATGTCATAATTGCGTTTAGTTGAAGAATATTGATTAATACGATTTTCTTTGATATTCTCTTGATTTTTATATAATTTCGTAGTATCAGATTTGTGTGAATTAATGTTCTTCGTCGATGATATCTTAATTGAATATATATGAATATTAGAAAGGATGGATCTAATAAATTTATAGTAAATCTTACGAATTTTTCTTTATTTTTAATTTGAATTGATATTTTATCAGTTGTCGATTCTAATGATTCAGTATCAAATTCAACAGAATATTCCTCTACTTCCTAAATGGAATATATTAATCTATCAATCAATATGTATAATGAAGAAAGAAAAAAAAATTATTTACATAGTTGTCTTTCAATGATTGAGTTGATTGTAATATTTGATGACCTTCTGTCGAAAATATATTATTAGCATTTTGTACTTCATTCAAGGTCATCGTATTATTTATGATAGGAATCATAACACTGCTTGTAGAATCTATTGTATGCTAAATGAAAAAAAAAGGCAATCCTATTGTTGATTTAATTATATATAACAATAAAATAAAAATATTTTTTTAGAAAAATTAACTTGAAGATTTTTTATTGTTTGTTGTGGTTCATATGTGATGTTATCATTTTCGTTAGAAGTCGGTTCAATATTGTTTTGATTTGTATGTGTTGATGATGTCTGATATACTTCAGTTTTTTGTGTAGTCTAATTCATAGAATAATTCTTATAAATAGATATTAATAGATAAATATACTGTATCAGAATTAATAGTCGTAGATTGAATGATTGATTGATTAATATGAGTAGAAATTGAAGTTATACTCGGATGATCGATGATTAGAATTGAATTTGTTGATGTTTGGATTTCATCTTGAAGGGATATATTGTTAATAATTTCATTTTTTAATGTAGTATCAATATATTCGATATGTTCTGTTTTATTTTGTGGAAATAAATTTTCTACATGATTATTATTATTATCTTCTTCTAGTATTTCGATAATTTCCTCTTTATTATTGTCTTTTAAAGTTATCTATACATAGATAAAAGAAAAAAAAACAGAATATTAATTATTATAAAATTTTTTTATTATATACTTTTATATGATATTTTTTAGTTGATTTTTGATCATTTATTGTACTATTTTTTATCATTATTTCATATAAATTTTGAAGTTGATTTAATTGTTGTTTTAATTTTGTTCTATTTTGATTATTAATTTCAAATAATTTATCAGCTATTTTAATGATTAAATCATAATTTTCTTTTGATAATTTTTTATTATCTACATTAGTTGTACATAATACAAAAATTTTTCCATCATCATCATCATTATCAAATTGACATGCAAGAAATTGTTTACGACATGATGTTTCACAACTATTACATGTATCTATTTGAATTGTTTGATTTTGTAATTCTAATGAACAACGTTTTAATGAACAACAATTACAAAAACATTGATATTGATTAGAAAGCAATTCTTCGAAAGTTAATAGAAAAAGAAGAAGAAGAAGAATAAGATAATAAAACATAAAATAAGAAGAATATAGAATCGTTTTATATTAAAGGAAAATATAAAATAATTAAGAAAAAGTATTACCAAGGTAATTATCAATCAAAAAACAGAACGCGGATTATAAAAATCTTGTTTATTGTATTAATAGATTATTATATCTGTCATAATTTATTTGTTTGACCATGAGATGGTTAAAATATGCGAGAATTATGAGTCAGATATAAGAACAAATATAGAAGAAAAAAAAAAAAGATATAAAAAGCTTATTTTCATATAAACAATTATTAAAAAATAGAAAAATATTTATGACATTTCTGATATTGATTTCATAAATGTATTTTGTCTCGATGATAATAAAAATCTATTATTTGTTTCAGCATCAAATGGTGTTGTTGTTGCTGTTGTATTACTTGCAAATGATGATGATGTTCGTTGACGTGATATTATTGGTGGAAGTATAAGTCGATTTTTTGATGGTATATTCGTTATTGATGATGTATCATCTTTTGCACCCATAAATAAATCTTCAAGTATTGTTTGTTTAGATTGAGAAGAATGAGAATTTATATTTGATATACCATCATCAATATCCTAAATAAATTTTTATTTTATTAATTAAAATAATTAATTATTAAAAATTTATATATTATACTTGAGTTGAAAGTAAAGCATATGGAGCAATGCATACACCAGCTTTAGCTAAATGACGACTATCAATTTCACTAAAACGATGTCGACGTTCTTGTCGTTGTAATTTTTGTTGATTTAATCCTCGTTCAATTGGTAAACCAAGTCCAGTTATACGCTAAAATTATATTTATAATCATCTTTTTTGACAAATTTTTCTAAGATACTTAGAGAAAATAAATATGTCTCTCGATGTAGAAGGAAATGGGATGAGTTAATTTAAATTTACTATTTCTTGGAATATTGCCTTCGATATTGTACTAGTTAATAAGAATTACTAAACTTCATATTATACATGAAAGTAGAGTTAAAATAAAAAGAATTTACGTAGCTATGATATTAGAAAAAAAAACTCTATATTATTTCCAATTTAGAAAAATTTTTTATCTTAAATTTTCTTACTGGTGGTAATGTTGTATTATTTGATGTGCCTACACCTGATTTAGATATTTGCGTAATCTAATATAATAAATGAATATATAAATATATAGATATATTTATAAATATACTTCAGAATGTTGATCAGTAGTTGATGTTAATGGTCGTCTATCTTGTTCTTCATCATTTACAATAATTTCAGGTATTAATATATGAATAGTGTTATCTGTAATAGTTGATTTTGTTTCTATTAAAAATAAAAATAATCTTTTGAAAACAATAGGTATATATTTTGAAAGTGCGATCATCTGACACTTTTAATAGTCGTAATTTGGATTTATTTGATAACACATACTACGAATATTATTAATGCACTCAAACATCATGATCCTAGATCAAATATTATTGAGAATTTCGGCTATATTTCTGTGCAAAGTGATTCATCGTAGGCCGATCACTCTAAATGGCATTAAGATCAGGACTAACAAGTAAATGAGTAATCATACATCATATTCGAGTATTGGGTAGCCGTTCAGAGACTGATGTATGAATTTATGTGTAGTAATCGGGAAAATTAGCGAAGGCACATTAATAGTATTCGAAGTATTTGTTATCTAATAATTTCAAGTTACAACTAGCAAAAGTACCTAAAAATCTGAATGAAAAAGGAGTAAACAATACATTTTCCGAGAATCTTACAGTAAGAGTCTCTTTCCTGTATTTCAATTTATTTTTAGTGAACAAGTGCCATTCAAAATATTCATTTATACAAACCATTTTGATTATTATCATTATTATCTTTATTTTGTTGGTATCCACTTGCTATTCTTGATGATATTAATAAATCAATATCCCACTGTTGTCTTTGTCCAAATATTCCAATTTCTTCTCCATTTAATGTCCATAAACGTGCTGTATGATCAGTTGATCCTGTTAATATAAAATCTCCATATCCTTTATAATCAGTCCATTCACAAAAAATAATTGCTGATAGATGTGCTTGCCAAGAATTAACAAATAATGGTGGTGTTGAATCAAATAAAATCGGTGATGTTATTGAACAACAATAATTTTCTATATTCCATACACGTATTTCCCCACTAGTATCACCACATATTAAATATCGATTTCTTGTATCACTACACATAGCTAATATTGATTCACCTGCTTTTGATGCTCCATGAAACATTCCCATATCTTTACGATCACCAAAAAGTGACCAACAATAAAGATTACCAGCTTCACTTGATATTAAAACACCTATTAATATATAAAAAAAAAAATAATAATAATTCTTTCTGATAATTATATACCAAATTTCTTATTTTCTTTAGCACGATGTCGAAGAAAAAGAAGTTTATCAACTGGTGCTGGACTATGCATTGTCATTGAACGACGTGATGCTGATCGACGATAATTTGATGGTAAACGTCGACTAAAAATAAAATAAATAATATATTGTAATTATAATTCAAATATAATATTCTTACAGTTCAGTTTTTGGTGCTTTACGTAAACACATAATTAATTTTTCTGTATCAATACTCCATACATTAATTTCTCCATCGTATGAAGCTGTACACATTATATTACTAATTGGTAATAAATGTTCTAAACATAATATATCATCACGATGTATTTGAGAACCACGCCATGATAAATCCGCTTTAGGTACGACAAGCTAAAGAAAAATTTTATTATTTTTATTTATTTATTTTAAATTTTCAATATGTATATATATTATTATTTTCAAAACAAACTTATTAAAAAGTTAATTCAATTCATTTAATTTATTTTTATAGTAAAATAATTCTATTAATACCTCAGTCGTATTCATCTGATCATCACTTATATCCTATAAATGTATATATATATTATCGATATAAATAAGGTAAAATAATATTGAAAGAAATTGATTTAATTACTTCTGAAATAATATCAGGATATTTAATAATTTTTCTTGACCATCCAACTGTAATAATGCCTTTATCAGCAAAAAGAATTCCTGTTATTTCTGCATCTTCTACACTTGGTAATACATGAAGATTTTGTCCATTAGCACTATTCCAAATCTTAATAATAGATTAAAAATCAATTTTAAAATAAAAATCTATTTATAATAAATTTTACTTTAACAACACCATTTCGAGCACCTGTTGCAAGTTTTCGACATAACCGATCAATAGTAATGCATGTAATTTCTTCACCATCATGTGCATCAATTATAACATAAGCTTTTCGACCTGATTCAATATCCCATGCACCCATAGTTGAATTATCCGCACATGTTATTAACTTAAATTAAATATAATAAAATATAACATATGATCCATAAATAATCTGCTCTACAAAAATATGGATCGACTGACCCCAAAAATATTAATTTTTGATTTGTAAACGAATGAACTCGAAAGATTTATAAAAATTAGTACTGTGCCTTCATAATAGAAAGCATAGTAATCGCTAAATTTCTAAAATGTTGCAACATGTAGTGTTAAGGACAATAATTAATCGGTGGAAAAAAATCTTTTGGATTAAATTTTATATTTCAACAAGATGGCGCATCTTCCTACACTGACCATCATACTCAACAATGGTGTGAAGAACATTTTTCTGATTTTTTATCTAAAACATATTGGCCGCTAAATTCACCTAATCTTAATCCACTTGATTACTCTACACGGTATGAATTATGTCCACCGATGAATTGAAATAAAAAGATTAATAGAGACATTGTACAGCGCAATATTATATGTTGGACGAATAGAGCAGAAAATTCTCTATCTATTTTGTAATAATCTCATTTTCCTAGGAACAGCCTAAAATCCTCAAAAAAAGACAGAACAAAAGTAACTCAATATTTATGGGCTATCCGATATATATATTATTTTAAAAATAATTACTTGTCGAAGTTTAGAATTATATACAGCACAACTAATTGGTGATGGATGTGTTTCTGTAAGACTACCATCTCGAGATGTATCTTGTCCTAATTTCATTATACATAAATAATCATTACATGCTAAAACTAAACCACCAGGTAAACTTGTTTCATTATTATTCGTTGATTTATTTAAATATAAATCCATTGGAAATAAACCAAAACTTGGTGTTTTTCCACCTAATGTACTTGGAAATCGTACAGGAATTGTTTGCAAACAAAAGAATTCTTTTAAATCCCAAGCTTTAACTACCTATATAATAATTAAGAATTGTTTTTTTTAAAAAAACTAATCTATCTTCAAAAAAACAAAAAAAGGAAAATAAATTAATACATACAGCATCTTTACTAAATGTATAACATTGTACTAAACGTTCATTAATTTTAATATCAATTACAGCAGCATGATGTCCTTCTAAAATAGCTGTATTTTTTTGTGTAACATATGGATTCCATACACGTGCAAGATAATCAGCACCACCAGTTATGAGAACATTTAATGTTTTACTAAAATCAAAACATTCACATCCCTATAAAGAAGAAATTTATCATTTTAATTTTAATTTTGTCCATCTAAGGCCTTCCCCTCTCCTTTCAAAATTGATTTTTGATACAATAATGGATCTATAGAGTATAATTAAAAAATACCTTCCCCTCACGGGCTTAACAAGTCTGTATAAAAATTAAAGCACCTGCAAAAGTCTTTCGACGAAGAGTATTACATTTGACATCTCAAGTAAAATACCCGTACACTTATCTCGAAAATCGATTTTTTTTCTTTGAGGAAAGGGAGAGGTCTTACGAAAACTTTATATTTTATTTACTTTATATAATCGAAATGTATAAGGTTTCTTTAATTTATTTATATTCATAATAATTAAAGAGTTTCGATTATCACCACTTGATGCAATAATTGAATTATTATGAGGTACATAAAGAATTTTTCGAACATATTCTCGATGAATAGCACCCATGCTATGATATCTTACAAATTTTTCATGTTCTTTTAATTCCTATATATATATAAATATAAAGAAATAAAATGAAACTTTAAAAGATTTATATATATACTAACATCCCAAAATATACGTTGAAGAGAATTTGCTGATGTTTTATCAGATTTAGTTGGATCTGTTTTTCGTCGAACAGGATCAAATAGAGAACTAATTGGATTTTTAAAATACAATATATGAATAAAACCACAATCATCACCAAACATTAAAGCCGATTCCGTATTACCACTCTAAAAATATATATTTATTCAAGAAAAAAAGAACTAATTCATTTACCATATGACTTGGATAATATTCAAGACAAGTAGGAACATTTTTAACACCTTAAAGAAAAGAAATGAAAATTTTATTTTTTGTTCATCCATTAAACTTACCAAATAATACAAAATCTTCAAGAAATGTTTCACTTGATATTGTAAAGAATCGTAAATCTCGACTAGTAGATGCAAGTACTAATTTATGTGCATCTGACATATAAAGTGCATCTGTTATCCACATTCCTGCTCGACGACGATTTTGTCCAATTCCACTACTATTATTATTCATTCCATCATCCATTTCATCAGCAGCTGAATATGTTTTTTCTAGATTAAGATTTGTTGTCCATAAACCTAAATAACCTTCTTTACTTATATTAATAAATTTAACTGGATTTTCTAAATGAAGAATTTTTGCTGTTAATTCTTGCTAAAAACAATAAATATAAAATATATACATAGAAATTTGTTTTTTTTTAATATAAATACAAACTTTATTATGAGGTACATGTCGAATTCTTGGTTCATTATTAAATGGTGATGTACGAAGAGTATTTGCATAATCTTCTTCTTGATAAAATTGAAGCATATATGTACAAAAATCATTCCAGTTAATTAATCCTGTTTCTTTAGAATTAAGCTAGATAAAATATAGATATATATATGTATTTCTTTTCTAGATATTTTAATATACTTTATCAAATAATTTTTCTAATTGATTTCCATATTGAGCTAGATCTAATATAGATTCAAATGATTCAATAAAATCTTCTTTATTTAATGAACCTATTAATTAAATATAAATAAAAAATAAATGATATTATTAAAAAAAAAAGACTTTATTTTTACCAGTTGTTTGATCAGTAACATTTTCAAAAGCATCAACTGTTGCACGGTTAAATCGTTGACGAAGAAGACGAAAATCTTCGACACGTAATTTTTTTTCAATAGTCAATGTATCATTACTAAATATAAGATATATTAAATATTAAAATATTATTCTCATACTTATGCTTGTTAGTAGTATCCATCGAAAAGAGAATAAATTAAAGAACTGTTGTTCCTTCTATTATTACTTATCAAATTACTATACTTTTATTCTTCATATTTGATAGTGAATAATAAAGAAAAGAAGCAGAAGAAGAAAAAAAAACCGAATGGCAATGAAGTATTGAAATTTGAGGAGATATAAGTTTATAAATATTTTGTTAATAGTATGCGTATAAATTACCTGACAATCGGAAGAAGATGTTCATCATTATCGGAAGCAATTATTCCATCATCAGTTTTGGAATTTAAATTTACATTTGTATCCATAATATTTGTCTTTTTATTTTTATTCTTTTCGTATTCGTCTAGTCTCTCCCAAAGAAAAAGAAAGAGATTGTTGTTATTGTCCGGTGAATACTGACAACACCATCATTATCGATAAAATTGTTGTCAACATCAAGAAAAACAAGTTTCTTTCTATTGCTTCTTTCCTTAAGTTTTTTTTTCAACGCTTTATCGTCATTTATGTAGGGTATGTTGTCTTTTTTGCGCTCGTTTCTGTGGTTGTCACCTTGTTAAACAGCAACCGTCACTTAGTTCTCTTCTTCTTTTGGCAGTAGAAATAACATAAGAAAGAATTAAAAAACATTAGAAGAAAAAAAAAGACGAAGAAGAAGAAGAAAAAATAAAAGTAGTTATGTGATCGTGCATTTAAAAGAAGAAAAGAAAGTAAAAAATATCTAAAATCATTATATCAAGCAATGACAGATAAAAAATAATCAATTTTATGACAAGAATTTTGTATAAAATCAAGTGGATTGTTTTGACATAAAATGTCGAAATTTTATTTATTTATTATTGTATTTTTGAAATCAAAAATAATAATTTATGCCTATTAGATCAAATAGTTCGTATACACATACGTACACATACAACATCAATTAATAGTTAGCTAGAAGAAAAAAAGGAAATAAATTGATGGAAATTTTATTAGTATAATTGAATGTTAGAGAAACAAAGAAATTACTAATATTAAAAATGACAAATGAAAATATTTTATATATAATAGAATATCGATTATTTGTTTAACATTATTGTTAGTTTATAAAACATTGTCATGTAGTTTTTAATTAATTGAATAAATAATATATTTCTTCCGAAATAAATATTCCTCAGGTGGTCTCTAGCAAGCCATAAGAAAGTAAAGAAAAAAAACTGAATCTTTATAAAAGTCTACAATTCAAATCATGGAATGTTTTTTTTTCAGTAAAAACTACCATGAAAGTGAGAAAAATAAACAGTTTTAGTTTAATTATAGTATAAAGTTCACAGATTATGTTGTCCAAATAGATATTGTCTTAAAATCCGGTTCGATATAATCATGATCAATAATTGGATATTCACATATACATTTCATTTTATTATTATTTAATTGATTAATAATAATTGATTTAAAACTATATCGACCTGGATCAGCAAGTAATACATGAATATGATATTGTCGAGCAACGATAATTAAATTTAATATTTGTTGTGCAAGTTGATCATCATAACACATATCACCAATGATAAGTAAATCAATTATATTTTTATTGAAAATTATTGATGGATTTTTAAGAAGATTATGAGAAGAATATTCATCAATAATGACATTATTTAATCGAGCATTATGACAAGTTGCAATCAGAGCATCTAAATAGGAAGAATTGATATAAATGAAAATATAAAATAGTTTTTTCTTTTTACCTTCATCAATATCATTAGCAATTACATGAATTGCTCCTGCCATTTTAGCTGTTATTGCACTTGCTCCACAACCACATCCAACATCTAATACACGACGTCCTTGGACTAATGATTTATTATCTAATAAATAACTATTGATAACGATGAAAAAAACAAACTTAATCAAAAATAAAATAAATATATACCGACTCAATGCTTGACTTCCAGGCCAAAGAAAAGCCCACCATGGATCAGATCGATCTAGTTTAGCCATTGCTTCATCATATGGAATATGCCATAGAGGATTAGATGAAGTAAGTATACTCAATGTTAATTCAGGTACAAGAAGACAAGCATGACGAACTGGTGGTAATAGATGATGAAGAATAAATTCGCATGTTCTTATATGCATAATATCTTAATGTTTCTTTCTGGACTTGTATAAAAAGGAGATATTTTATATATCGATTTCTCTTGAAAATAATACACACTGTGTAAATTTCTTGTGTTTCAAAAGTATAAATTCGCAAATGAATATTATTATTTCTTGAAAAAAAATTATCTTTACATATAAACACAGAAAAAAAGAACACAATAAATGTGCATTCTTATGGAAATCATTGATTTAAAATATAATAAACCAGAAAACAAATATTTTTCCAAAACTGCATAAAATACTGAGATAATTATAATTGAAAAACTTTTTAAAATATAGCTTAGGTTAATTTTAACATTTATGTAATATGGGTATTCTAGTCTTTACCATTAGTAGGAATTCATGTGAATATTATAAACCATTAAAAACACATTGTATACCTGACCATATTGAAAAATTATTCTCAATATCCTTTCAATCAATGCACCAAAATAAGATACGATGACTGAACATGTAAGCCATGTTCTTCCTATGTAGGTACTAGTCTACGATATCTATTTAAAGAGATGATTGACAACATTATGAATATGGATTGAGACGGATATTCTGTGGAAAACAAAAGAGAACAGAAGAAGAACAAATTAAAATGCAATGAAAAAATCATAATATGCCTCCATTGATATATTTATATATCACGAATCGTAATAATATACAAAGATAAGAAAAGACAAAAGAAGTGAAAACACACAACGAAGAAGAAAGTTTAGTTAGCATTAAGAGTTAGCACAAATGATTAATGTTATTAATATCAACAGTTCTCTCAAAGGCAGAAGTGTGGTCACTATTGTTCTTTATCTGCCAAAGGATAGATGAAGACAATAGAATATAATAACAATTTATCAAGCTGTTGTATAACATATATTGTAAAAATTATGACACAATAGGAAAAAAAATATTATCTGTTGTCAATGGTCTTTCCGCATTGTCTTGATTGATTGATTGTATGAAATTGCGTTCCAAACTCAAACCTCAACCATCAACTATTGTTGAAAGTATTTCTGATTACATTGAAAAGCAGAAAAAGAAATATTAAAAGAAACTTTTGTGTTACAATAGTTCAAATGAATTTTGCATATTTGCCACTGGTAAAGATTCATCGGATTGTTGAGCAATCTTTATATCGACGTTTGTGAATATAAGCTATAGAAAAATTAAAAAGCAATAATGCATGGCAATGTTGTCACAGATTCTCATTCGTAATACAAACCGTAGATCTGATTTAAAAGCAAGTCATGAGCCGAAAATAGAGGTTCAATGAAGTTTTTCTCGTATATTCACCACAAACCAGATGAGTTCTGAGTGCTTAAATAGAATTGATCGATCCAGAGAAAAAACTCGAAGATTCGAAGTATTGAGTGAAGTATGATCAAAGTTATTTTCGAATTCCGACCATACCTTTTCAAAGTCTTTTAACGTTTATTTGGGTCTGAACTTGAAGAGTTTTCCGAAGGAATCATATGACTAACTATATGATTAATCGATATTGAAAACGTAATCATGAGTAAAAGTGAATTCATAATGGAGAATATATGAAAGGTTTCACCTATTCAACTGTCGAAGAAATATTGATAAAATCTCTGACAATCTATTACACGGTATGATTCACACAACATTGATTCATCAGTATCATTGTTATCGGCTAGAGGCATGACATTTTTTATATCATGCTCATTTTCATATAAACACCTTCCTAATAGCCTATGTGAAACTCGTTTAAAATATGACTTTCTAAAAATAGACAAATGCTTCTACGTATATTCATTTCAAACCTACACACTTCTTTTTGCACTTAAACGTTTACTGTGTACTACTTGACAAACTTATCGGTACAGCAAAATATATTGTTAAAATTGCGTCGAAGGTGATATAATCAAATGTATGTTGATGTAGTAGAGAATGAGAAAAAACAAAAAAGCGAATAAAAGAAACAAAAAAAAAAATAAACAGGAAGCGCAGAAAGTGAAAGAGTGCAAAGGAATGCGTATATAAATGTATAAAACTCTCTTATGTTCTACTATACACTCATTGTAATAGTAAGACTTGAAACATATACAATGGATTCCCACAAAAGTCGAAAAATATCTACCTTAGAAAATAAAAATGTGGTTAATATTCATTCAAATCGAATTACTAGAAACCAGTATGGTCAATAGGAAATTTTTTTTTAAAACCAGTTTATCTTTCTTGTAGGGTATGTCCTTCAGATATGAAAAAAACCACTAGACCCCACTTTTTACAACGATTTAATACTGACTATCAGAATAAGAAGCCAAAGAAAACTGTGAGTTTTCGAAGTTTGGTAAGAACTATTTAGATTATTATTTGCTTGTTAAAGATGTCTCATTATTTGTTTTTCAGTTTCGTTATGCCACACGTATCGACATATTCTGTATGTTATTTGCCACTGTAGCTGCTTTTATTAATGGTGCAACAGGTCCTCTCATTTTTCTTATCAATGGTAATTCTCTCAATGCATTCATTGATCGAGTAACTATACTATGTTCGATGAATTTAACGGCTCTCAGCCAAACTCATTGTCCACCAGGCGTAGAATTAACCTCGATCAATTTTTATACTACATTTTCGTAAGTATAATTTAATGTGGGGAGAAAATAAAAGGTTTAGTATGTTCTCATTTAGACTTTGCAATTTTACTGGATCGAATATATCCAACATTAATTTCGACCTTCGTGGAAAAATTCGGGAACAATCAATCTTCTTTGTAGCAATCAGTTGTTGTTCCATCTTACTTGGCTATTGTAAAGTAGCATTTTGGAGTATACCTGCCGAACGACAAACTCGAACTATTCGTCAGATTTTATTTCAATCAATTGTCAATAAAGATATTGTCTATTTTGATGAACATAAGACTGGTGAACTTAATATTTATTTGACAGATAATATTAACAAAATTCATGATGGTATAGGAGATAAACTTGGTTCTGCCACACAATTTCTAGCAATTTTTATCATTAGTCTTATTATAGGTAAGTGCGTTACTGTAAACAAATAAAATCTATATCTAAATAGTGGAATGTAGGTTTTATTAAAGGATGGAAATTAACACTAGTCATACTGTCAGTATCACCATTACTCATTCTTACTGGCATACTTTCTTCAAAAGTAGGTTTTGTCCAAAGATGAATTTATTTTGTTTACACCTCTTTTCATATAGATTATGGCCAAATTGACAGCAAAAGAATTAAATGCTTATGGAAAAGCAGGTGCAATAGCTGAAGAAGTTTTTAGCTCGATTCGTACTGTTCTATCTTACAATGGGCAAGAACGAGAACATTCTAGATATGAAAAATGTCTTGATCAAGCTAAAAAGAGTGCTACTCGAAAAGCGATAGCTAGTGGTATTACGGCAGGTTCATTGTCATTTGTTATCTATTGTGTAAATGCATTAGGTAGTCTCTTTTTATCTTGTATTTCAATGAGTTTCATGTATTTATCGATTTAACAGGATATTGGTATGGATCTACGTTAGTTCGGAACGAAGAATACCATATTGGTGATGTTTTTGCGGTAAAAAGTACTAAATTCAATCCACTAAAATTTTGAATATTTGTTTAGGTCTTTGCAACAATAATTGCTGGTGTTTTTAGTTTAGGTCAAATTGGTCCACATTTTGAGGCATTAGCTCAAGCTCGAGCTGCTGCCTATGTTATTTGGCAAGCCATTGATGTGGTGAGTAAATAGTTTTCCCTAATAGTTTTTTATTTTACGCCATTTGATAGCCATCCAAGATCGTTAATGAATCAGAACGAGGAATAAAAAAAGATCATCTCATTGGAGATATTCGCTTTTCCAATGTTCACTTTTCTTATCCATCTCGACCCGGTGTTCAAGTACTTAATGATTTATCATTTAATATCGAACATGGTCAAACTATTGCCCTTGTTGGTTCATCAGGTTCTGGCAAATCAACATGTGTACAATTGTTAGAACGATTTTACGATCCTGATTCAGGCTCAATAATGATCGATCATAAGCGAATAGATAAATACGATTTGAAATGGTTACGACAACAGATTGGAGTTGTTAGTCAAGAACCAATTTTGTTCGAAGGAACAATTCGTGAAAATATCTTATTTGGATGTGAATCAGCAACCGATGAAGAAATGTATAAAGCAGCAGAGATGGCAAATGTACACGAGTTTGCGAAAATTCTTCCTAATGTAAGTGTATCTTGTTCAATAATATTTCATAATAATTTTCAATAGCAATATGATACTTTGGTTGGTGAACGAGGTGCAGCACTATCGGGTGGACAAAAGCAAAGAATTGGTGAGAGAATTTTTAAGAAATAATTATTTTAATAGAATTACTTTTCAGTTATTGCTCGAGCTCTCATCCGTAATCCAAGAATTTTGCTTCTTGATGAAGGTAAGCTTTTATTCTTTGGCAATCAATACATCACTTATTTATTATGAATAGCTACTAGTGCACTAGACAATGAAAGTGAAAAAGCAGTGCAAGAAGCTTTAGTTCGTGCAGCAACAGGTAAAACAAAATATATGTACGAAAAGAAGAAAATAAATCAATTATCTGTTTAATTCTGCTAGGTCGAACAACACTTGTTATTGCTCACCGTCTCTCGACAATTCGTAATGCTGACAAAATTATCGTCATAGAGAAGGGTAGTGTCATTGAAGAGGGCGATCATGATTTACTAATGCGTGCTCGAAGTGCATACTATGATCTTGTTGTAGTACAAAATTTGCATCTAGCCGAAGAAAAACAAAAACAAGAATTTGAACAACAAGAGTTGCTCAGATTGATTTCTTCTAATCAAAACGATAAGAAGGCTATAATAACTGATCAGAATCTTGAAGAAAAGCATAAAAAGAAGAAGGTAACAGAGGATGACAAATCTTATAACTAACAAAAGGATTTTGATAGTACAAAAAGCGTAATGCTGCTTTAGCGATGCTAAAGATGAACAAACCAGAATGGTTATTGATTGTGATCGGATGTATAGCATGTATTTTCAGTGGTAGTACTCGTCCAGCATTTGGCATTATTCAAAGCAAGCTAGTTGCAGTATGTATCATTTAATTCAATTTAAAAAAATCTGATTGTTTCTTTGATAAGATCTTTCAAGAATGTGACAAACAAACACAGGAACGAGGTGTCCTTATCTATGTTCTCTTATTTATCGCTTGTGCAGTTGTCAGTTTAATTAGTACAATTCTTCAAGTATGTTTTTCATTTTAGTTTAAAAATTCTATCATTTTCCTATTAAGAGTTATTTCTTTGCTTGTTCTGGTGAAGCACTTACTCAACGTCTACGCATAAAAGTATTTCGAGCTATTCTTTGTCAAGAAATAGCATATTTTGATCATCCAAATAACAATACTGGAGCATTATGTACACGTTTAGCAACTGAAGCATCAGCTGTTCAGGGTGTTACAGGTGTTCGCATTGGTGTTATATTTCAAAATATTGCTTCATTCGGTAGTAGTCTCATCATCGGTTTTATCTTTTCTTGGCAATTAACATTACTTATGATCGGTTTCATTCCATTGATGATTATTAGAAGCTTTCTTCAAAATCATCTAGTAACTGGTTTTGCAAGTAAAGATAAAAAAGCTTTCGAAGATGCCAATAAGGTTTGTTCATCATTCTTTTGAATCTTTCTCTTGTTCAAATGTATTTTAGTTAGCTATGGAAGCTATTCAAAATATTCGAACAGTACTTCAATTAACAAAAGAAGATTATTTTGTTAACGAATATTCTCAACTTCTCACAATTCCTTATCAGTATGATATTTTATTTATATTTATTAATATATCTTTGTTGTTTGCTTAGATCATCATTAAAACGAGCACATATTTTTGGTATATTCTTTTCCTTGACTAATTCTGTTCTATTTTTTGCAATGGCAGCTCTCTATTCTCTTGGTGCCTATCTTGTTGATCAGGGTACAATCACATTTGAAGATGTCATACTGTAAGAAAAACTATAACCTATTCGTTATATAGAATTAATTTTTAGAGTTTTAACCTGTATTACATATGGTGCACAGAGTATTGGATACAATGCTACAATGTAAATTTTTAAAATATATAACATAGAAATAACACTGATTCTTAATGTAGAACTCCAGATTATTCAAAAGCAGTGATTGCTGCCAATGAAATCATGGAATTACTTGTTCGAAAACCTCTAATCCATAATGGATCAAATAGTGGTGATGAACTTGTGAGTTTTCATTATTGTTTCTCTTAAATTATTCAAGGAAGTTTGTTTTATTATAATAGCCCAACTTCAATGGACAAATCGAGTTTGACAACGTTGATTTCATCTATCCAAATAGACCTGAAGCTATTATATTGAGAAATCTCAAATTGAAAATTAAGTCCGGTATGTGATGTTTTCTGTTTGAAAGTTTTATGACATTCATTTAGGACAACAAGTGGCACTCGTTGGTAAGTATATTTTTTGTCCTATTATTGTCACAAACGTGAACTGGTGTAGGTGCATCGGGCTGTGGAAAATCCACCAGTATTCATTTGATTGAACGTTTCTATGATGCAACCGTTGGTCGTCTGGTAGAGTTATCTTCGTTATAAGTATCTGCAAGACATACTTTTTTTATTTGTAGTTAGTTGATTCAAAAGATATTCGATGTCTTAATTTACATTGGTATCGATCACAAAGTGGGTGATAATTGATATATCATATAGATCTGTTTTTTTATTTCTTCTCTATTAGTCGGTATTGTCTCACAAGAACCAGTTTTATTCGATATGTCGATTCGTGAAAATATTGCCTACGGTGACAATAGTCGAAATGATATTCCGATGGAAGAAATTATTCGAGCAGCACAAGATGCAAATATTCATGAATTCATTCAGAATCTTCCTGAGGTAAGCCAATTCACAACCAATTAATCTCTATTATTGATGAATTCTTTTATTAAAATAAAGGGATATGAGACAAATTGTGGTCCAAAAGGAACCCAATTATCGGGTGGAGAAAAACAGAGAATAGGTAAGTTTTGTTCTAGATACAAAATTAAAATTCTTATTAAATCAAATTATTTAGCTATCGCTCGAGCATTAATTAGAAATCCAAAGATTCTTCTGCTTGACGAAGGTATAGAGAAAGCATTTAGTATTCGACATTATTTTATTGTTTTTATTTACTTTTAGCCACTAGTGCTTTGGATAGTGAAAATGAAAAGGTAGTTCAAGATGCATTAGATCGTGCTCAAAAGAATCGAACATCAATCACAATCGCACATCGTCTATCAACCATACAGAATGCACATGTTATTTATGTGCTGCACAATGGTATTATTGTCGAGAGTGGTACACATCAAGAGTTGCTTTCTCTTGGTGGCCGTTATCACCGATTAGTACATGGAACTCTGGGATATAAAAATAGAAAGAAATAGATTTCTTGATGTGTTATCTATTGCTTGTAGATATTTATCTTTAGTAGTTTTCTAAACTAAAAAATGCTTGTCAATCTATATTTTACAATTTATTTCAGATTATTGCTTGTATATTGATTCATAAACTTATTACTAGATGTTTACACGGCTATTAGTCGTACTTTTTGCTTTACTGCAAAAAACTGTAAGATATCTAAATATATATTATATAAATATTTTGATTCTACTAATATTGGCTCTTGTTGGAAAAAATGTTATTGTGCCTGTCATTTGTTGTTTCCTAATGACATGTATCGGTCTAAAACTTTACTTAACTCTTCCAAAGCCAAAACGTTCTTCACAACGTTTGGTTCGTACTTGCGTAATTGTACTCGGTAGTGGTGGTCATACAACGGAAATGCTCCGAACTCTAGAAATGGTCGAATGGTACAAATATCGAAGAAGTTTTATTCCTGTATACTGTATTGCTGAATCTGATTCTATTAGTTATGCTCAAGTAAAACAATTTGAATATGACTATGTTAAACAATCAGATAAACTTCCATATCGAATTATTCAACTTACACGTCCTCGTGAAGTAAGTGAATTAACAGGAAAATGTTCGATGATTTATCGATGTATTAAGTGCGCATTAACATGCTTTAAACTTATTCAACGATATTCTCCAACATTCATTTTATCGAATGGTCCAAGTACTTGTGTACCACTTATTTATGTTGCCTATTTGTTTTCAATAGAAACTATTTACATTGAGAGCATTGCTCGTGTTCATACCTATTCATTATCAGCAAAATTGGTGAGACCATTCATCAATCATCTGTGGGTACAATGGCCTAGTCTTGTTGATGTTGATTCAACCCATAAATCAAAACTTCTTTACGAAAATGATATTTCTCATTCGATACTTCCACAGATATCAATGATCAAAAATGATAAAAAAATAGCAGTTGTATGTGTTGGTTCCACTCAATTTCCTTCTTTAATAACTCTTATTCAGTCGAGTTCGTTTTTTAAACTTTTAAAAGAATTCAATTTTAATGAAGTATTTATTCAGTGTGGTATACAAAATATTCAGTTAGCCGATAAAATTAATGGCATACATGTACGTCTTGTTAAAATTCTACCACATTCAGCTTTCATTACGCTTCTGAAATCATCTTCTCTTGTCATTACACATGGAGGAGCTGGAACGTTGATTGAATGTCTAATGTCGAATCGTAATTATCCATTGATTGTTGTGCCAAATGAAAATGTTCGAGACAATCATCAACATGAATTAGCAAGATTACTAGCAAAGTTGAACCATTGTGTTTATATTGAAAATCCTATGACATCTCAGGTAATTGAAATAATTCGATTTACATTGACTAAAATTACTTCCTATCGAAGTGTACATGAACTACCTTGGCATCGAAAGCCTTCATTATTATGTACTTATCTTAATCATTTTTCTAATCATCATGACACCCTCACTCCCACCAAGAATGCAGATAAACGGTTAAGTTGTGTTGTTCCTTGTGGTAGAAACGATTTAGAACTTTTGCAAAATTTATTATTGTCATTGAAATCTAAATCGAATTGGACACTTTTCGAACAAATAATTTTCGTTTGTCCAGAAGATAGTATCACAGATGTCAAGTGTTTATTGAATAATTTATTTGATGATTTGAAAAGTAAGTGAAATAATTAATCAGATAATTGAATTGATCTATATACATTTAGAATTCAGTGTTATCAATGAAAATGATTGGCTTAAACCTTTGGCAGTTTATTATTGCCAACGAAATCCTGTTTGGTATTTTACTAATCGAATCGGTTGGATTAAACAACAGATAATCAAATTCAGTGCTGCTCATCATGTAACAACAGAATTCTACCTATTACTTGATTGTGATTGCATTGCTATTCGATCATTCTCAATCGATAATTTCATTCGTGAAGAACGTGCTGTACTTCAATTAGAAAATATTGGATATCATGATCATTGGTGGAAAGGATCAATGAAATTATTAGGTCTTCCACAATGTATTATTAATCTCTTTGATCAAGGTCTTGGAATTGGTGTTACACCACAAATTTTATCTAAAACAATTGTTCTTAATCTTTGTAAATATTTAGAAAGCATCTATAATGATAATTGGCAGTATTTACTTGCCTATTGTCGATGTGAATTATCTGGAAAAAATTTTCAGATTTGGACTGAATTTACTTTATATTATTTATATGCGAAAATTTCTGGTCTACTCGAACGATATCATGTTTGTCAAGAGAATAGTCTTTGTGATTATAATAGATCCGTATGGGAACATCATCATGTCTATGATTTCAAACTAGAATCAAATTCAACACTATTTCTCATTTTTCAGAGTAATTTACATGTATCACCAATGATTCCACGTGCTCTACTTAGTCTTCATGATCAAGAACGTTTCATCTATTGTGTGATGGTCACCGATGGAATAAATCTAGCATCAATCAAAACAAGTATAATGTGTTTCATTGAGCAATCATGGCCTAGTCATCGACGACGACTACTAATCATCAATCAGAACAAAAAAACAGATAATCTATTACATTCCATATTTGCTAATAAACGAAAGTATCAACCAATTGATCTCATCACGGGAATAACTGATGTGAAAACATATTTGGAAAATCATATCGATGATCATGCACTTATTGCAATGTGGCCAGAGAATGTCTGGTCAGCCTCATATCGATTGAATCTTCAAGCAATGACACCAGCTGATGCATCTGTGCTCTCGCATGAAATCTCTGCTTATCCACTCTATGGATTATTCTATGAGACTGAAACTAGTTATATGCCAGAAATGAAATTCAATTCAACACTTCTATGTACAAGAAAATTTCTAATTACAAATAATAGTAATGATGTACTACATCTACCGTACACAAATGTGTTCATGCGTATATTCAACGATATACCGCCGATAAATATTAATGGAAAATTAATAAATAACCAAAATGATATACAAACATTAAGAAAATTAGCCGGTCGATTCCTATTGGAAAATTCAAATTTTCGTTTGACTGATAATCGTCGTCAAATCTTCATCATTTGTTCTGAATTTGGCTTTCGACCATCAGTTGGTGGTATCAATACATTTTTACGTGTCATTCTTACATCTATCAGACAACAATATATAAAAAATGAAGATGTGCGATTTATCTTCTTAATACCGAAATGTAGACAAACTGAAAATATTCCAGACAATTTTCAAATTCATACTGTTACATATCATTGGATCGAAACATCTGCTTTTGCAAAATATGATTGTATTGAAGATTTTTTTCATAATGCTTCAAGTCGTCATTCAATAATAGACGATCTTCAACAGTATGGTAAAGCAGCTGTCGATTATATTTCTCATCAAGCATGTAAAAATGATATTTGTCTAACAACATTACCTTATGAGATTAATGTCAATGATATTCATCGTCTACTTGAAACTGGTATTCAAATAATTCATACGGTACATAGTACAGTACCAGTTAAATTTATTATTAATTTGGTTGCATCATCGACCATTTCAAATATTTTAAAATGGCATGAAAAAATAAAAACAACAATCATTCGAATGATACCAAATCGATGGCTTAATCCAATTACTGTTGCATATTTGTGTCGAAATTCATTGTTAAGATGTTGCTTACCATCACTCGTTCGTAGTGTTTTCGATAGTGAACAATTGCTTATGACTTATGCAACAAAGATTTTCGTCCCTTCACAAGAACTTCTTCATCTACTAAAATTAATTTATCCTATTTCAATACGTAAACTCGTCTATACACCATGGGGAATGCCACATAATTTGATTGGAGAAGAAATGACAGTTCAAAAATTCAACGGCAATAATACTGGTATGATTAATTGCTTAGTAATGAGTAAAGTAGTACCACAAAAAGGTCTACATATATTGTTCAAAGCATTAGAAATAATTGAAACTGTTGATCAATGCCTATCTAAATCGTTAATTGTTCATATTTGTGGTGATAATTCTTATATTAGCGACGATATCTATTTGATTGCTTTGAAAACTTCAAGTTCTAAATTGAAATATATTCAAGTGGAATGGCATGGATGGGTTTATGGCCAAAACAAAAATTTACTAGTTAATCGATGTCAACTATGTATCCAACCATCAATCATTGAACCATACGGTTTTTCCGTACTCGAAGCAATGACTGCTCCAATGCCAGTTATTTCATTCGCTACTGAGGGTCCATCAGAACTTATTAATGATCGAGAAAATGGCAAATTGATACCATTGTACGACGAATGGGACTGTTCGATGGATGATTTCTATGAATCAGCCAGTGTTTGTATGATGGGTCAATTCCGTCCACAAGATCGATTAGCATATGATTTGGCAATGGCTATTATTGAAACTTGTTATTCAATTCAATTTAAAACATCGATTCATATTGATTCTAATGAAGTTTATCAGAAGCATCGACCAGATCGACTATTTCAACAAATTCAAGCATTAACTGACTCTTCTCAATCTTACTAATCGAACAATAATTTTTATGGAACTACAATCAATTTTTTTTGTATATATTCCTATTTTTATTAAATGTAGACGTTTAAATCAATTGTAAAAAACTTATCTAGTACCGAAGAATAAATGTCATCTTTAATATTTTTGAAAAAGTTCCCTTATCTTTTATCTCGTAATTCCAAAAGTGAAAAATGCAAGTATATTTGATAATTACAACATCATTCAACGAGAATAGCTTGTTCGTTCATCAAACATATTTTATTTTTTCAAACTCAGTTTTAGTCAAAGTTTTAAAGTGACATCGGAAGGTCTGACCAATTTTTTATGAAAAGTATTTCTTAATATAACATAAAAATTGTTTACTGCATGCATGTCTGGTAAAGAGGAAAAGGGAAAGAAAACATTGAATTAAGCTTACATTTAAACATCTCATATCTGAATTCTCCAAATACTAATCAGATATATTTTTCCCTATCAGTTGCATAACATTAAGAATTTGATGTCACAACCGAGGTATTATGAAATACCAGTGTTTTAAAATCTATATAGATGTATTGTTTGTCTGTCTGATATCCATGATCACAACTCATGCCGATATCTGTCAGTTTTCAAATAGATTATATAAAGATTCAGAGAAAATTTATTTCGAAGTTTAACTTAACTACAAAAAAGTCTATGTTTGATCAAATCTATTGCTAGACAAATGCGCCATTATCATGATAAGATCAATTAAATTTGAAACAAATACATTTTTTTCTTTCATATTAGTATTATTATCGATTCCAATATATCGATTATCACATAGTTTAAGAAATTTTTTCAATGATGAACTACATTGATTAATAATAAATGTCTGAATATCTCCTTCTATTTTATCCAGACCTGTAAAAATAATAATGAATTTTTGAAATATATTTTCACCATACATATCTGTTAATGAATCTATCATTTTCTCTTCTTGATTAGTTAGACCATAATCTAATGATAGAGTTAACAAAATTGCATAAATTTCATTACCAATAGCGAGTCGAATTGATTGTTCAATATCTTTTTCATTATAAAAAAAACCCGGTGTATCAATAACAATAAGATTAGTTTGTTGTGGATGAAAATAACGAAATCCGACTTTGCATTTATCACTAATAGCCGAATGCGATGAAACACATAGATCAAATTGTTTTTCACCCAAGATCGTGTTACCAAGCGAACTTTTACCTGTACAACAAGGAAAAAAAAAGCTTAGTATTTTTTTCATCTAGAACATCACAGGATACAAACCCGAACCGGCTCGACCGATTAATATCAAATGAATAGTTTTTTGTTGTTGTGAGGTCAGTAGTGCAACTAATAAACAGAAGAATATCCATAAAGAGAAACGATTGATTTCATTGCTATTACTAACCGGAATTTTTTTGATGATTTATTTTAAATGCATCATTTGTTAGAATATGAATGAAATCAATCATACGTTGAACTTTTTTTTCAAAATTCACCTCGGATACATCACGAAAATCTAGCCAGATTAAACCAGCTGTAACAAATCCCAGCCAATCACTTTGTTGCCAACCTGGTGTTAACAAACAAGGAATTAATGGTTTGCGTAGATCACTGGCATATTGTAACTCTTTTTTACAAAATGGATAATCCTGATATTTAGGAGTCATAAAACAGACAACGACAGCTGCTTCTTGAATAGCGGAAGCCATACTAGAAGTATGAAGCAGAGATACAACGTACATAAAAAAAAGATACAAAATCGAACAGAAACTTAAGAACATTCTTGTTGTAAAGTGTCATTTTGAATTCAAAAGTTATTGTATTTTTATGAATTTCAAATATCTTTTTAAGCTTTCTAATCCAATTTTTTACATCTATGCTTTATGTATCCATTCTTTTTGAGTAGTTCTGCTTTTATACCGTAAAAGCCTATCATATAAACATTGAGCTATTTGTCTTTAGAAATTACCTTTCATACAAATTGGTTTTCATGCCTCCTTTGATATCCATCCAAACGGGAATATTTTTTGATGTTAGATAATCATAAACATTCGAGACTAGAGGTTGATCATCCCAATGGTATGAAAACATAACATGTGTCCCATCCATATGACTTCAATCAGATATGGTTCAATGTCAATGACAAGATATAAAAAAGACAGAATATTCGCTTATAATTGAATCGTATAATATGAATAATGCAAAACGAGTAATTGGATATATATAGTAATCAATTGTTTATCTTGTTTGTTGACATGACGTAGAGCATGAATAAGTCCATAATATCGTAATGTTCTTTTTAGCTTATTTTTTCCTTGCTTCTTTTGTACAAAAATATCGTTTAAGGTAATGCGTAATTGCCTGAATCATAGTGACGTCAAGTAACGAAAAAAAAACAAATTATTGCACCATATGTGTACGAGTCAGTGTAATTTTTTTTCGATCAAAAGTAAAAGCAATGACTGATATTATAAACGTAGACAATTTTTACTCATATCTTTCGAATATAGAAAATTGTTTATCTCACAACAGATGAAACACAATGAACTACATGAATATATGTTTTCATTGTTTGAAAAATGACACATTTTATTTAATTGCTTCTTCTATGAAAGATGATTCAATCAGTAAAGTCATGATTAGATCTTGAATTATATTTAGTTTATTTTTTATAAAAAAAGGTTGGGCGAGGAAGCCGCAACAGACGAAGCACAATGTTCCTCCTTTTTTCGTAGATGATGAAAATTTTCAATTCTATCATAGAATTAATAAAAAGAGCAATCATAAATGATGGATCCAGTGAACAGAAGAATCAATCTTGAAGTGTTTGTCGTTCATTGGTCGTCATTGTATTATCTATATTCTGTACCATGCACAATATGCTACTAGATGTTGCCACTTCCAGACTAGAGCATAATCAATATCAGAATACTCTGCTTACAAAGTATTTTGTGAATCAAGCATGATTTTTTAAACAGAGTACCAAACGAATTGTACATTGTTGTATGCCACTACTCAATGCCATTTCAATGAGTATAGTCAGAAGTAAAACCAAGAAAAAAAATGTACAATGAATCGTACAATCAATATGCATGAATGAAGTAGATGACAATAGTGATTACTCTGTCATTGACAAGCATTATCATAGACGTGGACTGATAAATAGCTTAGACAAATAACAATGAGTATGTCCACAAGATCTCAACCAGGCGTACAAAAGTAATCTAAACATTATATCTACAGCACTTGAAACTAGATTATATTTTTTAAAAGAATATGGCGAAAAAGTTTTTGTAGAAACCTACCCAGGTAAATCATGAACGGCCGTAAACGGCCGTATCCGATCAATTACGGTAGTAAACGATAGCCGTGTACGGTAAACGTTTACGGTAGCCGTATACGATGATTTACGGCGTATTACGACCATCGTAAAACGGTAACGTGTTTAGTACGGTAACAGTATACGACGTCGTATACTACCGGAAACGGCAGCTGTAAAGCAATGTAATTTACAATTATCATCTTTCAACATGAACATTCGTAAATAGTCGTTAACGTTAACAATCTAATCTCAATAATTATTAGCAGCATATAAATTCTGGATTATATTATAGTTTTGTTATCTTCAGTATACTTAGGAACGCATTGAGAGCGAAACTCCCGGGAGGGACAGTCTCGGCTACGGCTTTCTGAATTTTAGTTCTTTTAAATTTTTTCGCATTGCACTTTTTTTGCCTCTCCTCCTTGATTAGCTGAAGAATTATAAATGTTGACGACGCGAAGATTTTAAAAATTTCTTTAAAAGACATAATTATGAGTGAAAAAGAACTTTCTTTGTAAAATAAATCGAAAAGTGCACGGAAATGTTAATAAGAATGCAAAGCGAAAATGAGAGAAACACAAAGGTAGTCTCTTAGAGACTCGAGACTGACTAAGACTCTCGGTCTTGTTACATGCATAGCATACAGTATACTGACATGAATTCCTGAATATTTCTTGTTTTGTTATAATAGCACAAGGTCCTGCTGAAAAGACTCTTCTCGTTAAACTTGATTACTGTACGACAACGTCAAAATTATAAAAGGATTTATAGTTTTGACCTTGCGGCAAAAGAATAAAATTTAATCATTAAACATTTCCACTAGACGAGCAACACCATCAAATGATAGTTAAGTCATAATCAGTTAAAATTAAAATTAAAACTATCAATTCGCTTTAAATTTCTAGTTTCTTAAAATATAATCTAATTATAATAGTAACTTTTTCTTCGCTAGAAAGCGAATTATTGTGTCAATGGATATAATTTTCATTGCTATTTATTTTCTACCTTTTATAAAATTTTTATGATTCTGAAATTCCATAGTTGGAATCATGCGTTTATACATACCTACATATCTTTCCACTTTAATTTATTAATGGTGAAAATTCCTTGAAATGAAGAGATTTATGACACATAAACGCGCTTTAGGTATACACCAAATCCAAGGTTTGGATATGGTTGAATTTGATTGGAGTTGAATTTGGAATTGACCCGATTTGGCTTGGATTTAACTAAAATTTGCTTGGAATGGATCAGATCAAATCTGAACGTGACCAGAATTGAATGAAATTGGTGTGGTCCAATACTAGAGGAAACTACAGGCTCTTATCTTCTATACAATGGGGATACCCTTTTGATCCTTAAGTGCCAATCTATGGAGGTAACCTTAGGGCTTCAAGTGTTATGTTATGGGGGTATCCTTGGGCGCTCAAGCGCTATACTATAGGGGCGCCCATAGATCCTCAACTGCTATATTATGAGGGTACCCATATGTCATGAAGTGCTATACTGTGAGGTATCCTTAGACCATCATGCCCTGTACAATGGAGGCATCCTTGGGTTCTCAAGCTCTATAATATGGGGATACCCTTGGATCGTCGTGTCATATACTGTGAAGGTACCTCTGGATCCTCAAGTTCTACATGCACGAGGACACAGGGACCCTCATCTCGTAATTTATGCGGCACCCATCGCTCGTCGAGGGCTATCCTAATTAAGAAACCGCAGGTTCTCTGTGGTACAGTCATGAGAGTACCGTTGTGTCACCAAGCATTATCATATGTGATAGGAAAATTTACAGTGTAATAGCTGCAGTAGTGTTACTTTTACTCTAAAAACAGCTATTATTAGAAATGGATGCATATAAATTTCAGACGATACGAGGGCGAATTTACTTTTTCGCATGAATGTCACAAAACACCTGAAAAAGATTCAGAATTTGGGAAGCTTTTTTTGGTTACCTTCTGTCCATCTTTAAAGGGTTCCTAAGACCAAGCAATTCGGAAACCGCAAAACGATGTCCGGCCATCAAAAACGACCAAAAATGTTTCTTGAAAGTCGCAAAACTCTGTGGTCCCCGCGACTTCTACTATCCATAATCTTTAAGCCGATTTCACCGGGTATAAAATAAGTGTCCAGGATTCCGAAAACTTTTAAAATGTTTTCGAGAAGAATTGAGAAACATATTTCGGTTGCTGAATATTCGGAAATTTATTTAAAACTCTCTCAAGAACATTTTTTTTTCAGTACCACATGTTCCATTGCAGCTTTCAGACATCTCGATATGCGCAACCCAATAGAATAGATTGTGATGACTTATAAGTTCCTCTTTGATAGGCTTTCAGGGCTTATCCGTACTCCAATAGGGCATCGCTACCGAAGTTATTGGTAACCTTATCCGATAATCATTGAGTATCTATAAGTCGCCTACAGTATAGGACTTGTAGGCCTATGGGTTCACCCAAAATGTAAGGCTCCAGGATTCAAGACTGCTTTTATAATATGGGCCTTGAGGATCCAAGCGTACTCACATAGTATAGGACTTGAGAGTTCAAGGGTACCCCAAGAGTACAAGACTTGGGGATAAAGGAAAAAAGTGGATTCTGGTGAATTTTACGATTCAATAGGATCCATAAGATCCATCTATATATATAATGTTCTGTGTTTGTGTGTCTTTGTGTTTCTGTGTCCCGGGTCAAGGACCAAGTAAAGCGACTGTAGGTCTTCAAGGGCTTTTCTAGGCGTGACACTTTAATTTTACTTTAAAATTAAAGTTTAAAGTTAAACTGCACTACTTTAACTTTAACTTTTAAAGTATCAAGTAGCATTTTAAACTTTAAAAGTTAAAATTGAAGTCATCGTGCTTTAAACTTTAACTTTACAAAAGTTAAAGCTAAAGTAAACTTTCTTCTAACATACAAAGTTTTTCTTAAAAGTTCATAAAAACAAACAAACTTTAATGTGAATACCTATATCTCTTCAGCCACTGTAAGCCGCGGTCAACCATAGGTAATTAACTACTATTTCACGCGGCTATTCTTCGGGCACAAGCTACTTTATATTGAGGATACCCTTATATCATCAACTACTCTATATTGAGGGTGCCCTTGCGTCATCATATACTGTATATTTAGAGTACCCTTCAGTAATCAACTACTATATACTGGGAATATCCTAAGGTCATCAACTACTACACACTGGGCGTACCCTTGGGTCATCATCTACTATATATTCGGGATATTCTTAAGTCATCGACTACTATACATTGAAGATACCCTTAGATCATCGACTACTATATATTGGGGGCATCCTTTGGTCATTAATCACTATATAGTCGAAGTGTTCTTGAATCTTTATCTACTATGTATTGAGGTTACCTTTATTTCATCACTAAACGTCGCATTTTAACTTTAAACGCGCATTAAACGTTGATTAAAGATTGAACTTAAACACTTTAAAATTTTAACTTTAATTAGACTCTATTTTTTAAAGTTCGTACAAACTATCTCAGGTCTCCCAGCTTTACAGTATATAAGTATCTGTTGGAAATTACTGAACGCTGCATCCGCTTCTCTATCAATCGAAAATTGGACACTCAGATGGCAGCAAATTGTATCTCACTTATTTCATGGATAACCGTCTGCGTTTCTAGGAGGACTTTTGTAGAGCACCTTTGATAACCTCAAATTCGCCCGAAACAATCATATATTCCGTCTTTATCTTCATAGACAAAAACATCTCAAAGTCTGATTGGCTGTTACAAAAGAGTTTCAGCCAAGCAGATTTTGAGGCGTTTTCTCCATGAAGATAAGAACGGAACATAGAGTAGTTCGGGCCAATTTGAGGTTATCAAAGGTGCTCCACAAAAGTTCTCATAGAAACTCCGACGGTTATCACGAATAAGCGAGATACAATTCGCTGCCATCTGGTGGACCACTTTTTGATTAATAGAGAAGCGGACGCAGCGATCAGTAATTTCCAATAGCTACTTAGATACTATAAGGCTGGAAGACGTAAAGCGATTCTTACCGTCTGTGAAACTGGGACTTTAATTAAAGTTTAGAGTTTAAAGTGCCATCTCTATTGATATTCCAAGGATATCTCCAATATATAGTAGTTGATGACCTAAGAGTACGCTCAATATACAATACTTGTTGACCTAAGGGTACCCCCACTATATAGTAGTTGATGACCTAAAGATGCCTCCAATATATAGTAGTTAATGATCTTAGGATACCCCCAATATATAGTAGTTGATGTCCTTGGGATACCCACAATATATAGTGATTGATCATCAAAGGGTACCCCAAATATATAGTCGTTGATGACCTATGACTGACTCCGTCACAGATAGCGTTAGTGATTAAAAGTAGTGTTTTAAGGTTTGTTCAGTTTGGTGAAGTTTTAAGATACTCCTTTTCATAATGAAAATTTACTTTAACTTTAATTTTTTTACGGTTAAGGTGCTACCCCTAATCGGGATATAATAGAATTCACTAAGATCCAGCAGGATCCGCTTTTTTCCACTTGCTTGGGGATTCAAAAGTACCCCCATAGTATACCAATTGAGGGCCTATGGATATTCTCATAGTAAAGGACTCGTGGACCCAAGGATACTCTCATAATGTAGGACTTCAGTACCTATAGATACCCTCACACTATAGGATATGAGGGCCTCCAGGGTACCTTCATAGTATAGCACTTGAAGACCTATGGGTACCCTCATAGTATAGCATTTCAGGATTTATGGGCATCCCCATAATATAGGACTTGAGGACTCAAAGATCCCTACATAATATAAGACTTGAGGATCTATGAGGGATTCCTATAATATAGGATTGGAGGATCCATCAGTATCCACGTAATATAGCCCTCACCGAAGACGGGTACTCCTATAGTATAGGTTTGAACGGCTATGGATAGTCCCTAGTGCTGGAGCATATCAATTCCAGTGGATTCTTGGTCAATTTCAATTCTGGTGAAATTCATATGAAATCCAAACCAAATTCAAGTCAAATCGTATTAAATCCAAGTCAATATGAAGCCAAATCCAGTTAAATCTTATCGAATTCAGTCAAGTCCAATTCCAGAGTTAGATTTCGATTTGACTGAAATTGGATTTAGTGCATACCTAGCGCGCATCAGAACACCAAGAACACTCTGATTCGACTTTGACGAGAAAACTGAAACCCACTGTTGGATTTTACTCAATTTCTTATAATTATAAAAGATCAGGTCAACAATGGTTGCAACCTAAAATAAATGTAATGTTGAAGACAAATCCGACTGAACTTCGAAAGTAAGCATATAAGAAATTCCTTTTTCCTCCGTTATAGTATTGTTTTCTACTAATCCTTATCCTTAAGATATAACTCATTTCAATGAGTTCCTGTTCTAATTAAGAAAACTAATTAATTAAAATTTTATTTTATTAGTGAATCCACAATATAGAATTTGTAAAGCGTCTCACAAGGCTTTTAACCAGTATTCATTCACCGTTTTGTTTTGCTGAAATTTTTGTATATATAGAAAGCATTTTTTTCTTTCCAATATCTTTCAGTATACTTTCAAAAGTAAGCCTTCTAAAGGATTTAGTGTCTTTTCTATTATAATACTCTGCTTTACTCGTCTCTGACCTTAGGACATAGCTCAACTTGATAGATTCCTATGCTCATTAATAAATCTAATTAATTAGAGTGAGGTTTTATTGATAAATCCATAATCTCGAATTTAAAGCGTCTCACAAGGCTTTTAACCAGTATTCATTCATCGTTTTGTTTTGCTGACGTTTTTGTATATATAGAAGCATCTTTTTTCTTTCCGATATCTTTCATTCTACTTTCAAAAGTAATCTTTTTAAAGGATCCAGTTTTTTTTCTACTAGAGTATTCTGTTTTCCTCGTCTCTGTCCTTAAGACATAGCTCAACTTGATAGATTCCTATGTTAATTAATAAGTCTTATTAATTACAGTGAGATTTTATTGATAAATCCATAATCTCGAATTTAAAGCGTCTCACAAGGCTTTTAACCAGTATTCATTCACCGTTTTGTTTTGCTGAAATTTTTGTATATATACTAGTACCTTTTTGTCATTCTATAGGAGATTTTTTTACATTCTAGAAGAGGCTCTAGGACCTATTACAGAAATTCTAGGATAGTTCCTAGATGTTATCGTAGAAATCCTAGCATAGTACCCTGGTACTATCAGAGACATATTAGGGGATCCCTAATTGGTCTCACGTAAAGCATTCGAAAATCTTCTACAAGTGCCATCAAGCCAAAAAGTCGTTTGTAAAAGTTCTAGATAACCTTAGAGAGATTTCCAAAATCTCAACAAAGATCCTAAAAGACTCGCTAAAGAATATTTATCATATCTCATGATAATTCCTCATGACCAGGTTTACAATAAGCTGCAAAAGCTTATGATAAAACCTCAAAAGCCTATAATTGAGGCTTTGAAGTCTCAAAAGCCTATCATTGAGGCTTTGAAGTCTCAAAAGCGTATCATTGAGACTCAAAAGTCTCAAAAGCCTATCATTGAGGCTTTAAAGGCTCAAAAGCCTATCATTGAGACTCAAAAGTCTCAAAAGCCTATCATTGAGGCTTTAAAGCCTCAAAAGCCTATAATTGAGTCTTTAAAGGCTCGAAAGTCTATAATTGAGCCTTTAAAGCCTTAAAAGTTTCGAAAGCCTATAATTCACGGTGTGTTACGTTAAGTTACAGCCGTATACGCTGATATATACTGCCGTAAACGGTGGTATATAGCGCCGTTTCCGTCGAAAAACGACCGTGATACGGCATGATTTTCAACGTTTACGGTATACCGTAAAGTGCTGTTTACGACACGGTGATATACGGCCCGTAATACTGTGCCTACCAAACGGGTGCCTCACGGCACGTATACGACCGTAATAATGTCGTTTCCGGTCGTTTACGTCGACGTAAACGACCATTTACGGTGGTGTTACGACCGTCGTAATGATATACCTGGCTATATGTATGGTTTTCAAGAAGTACGACGAAGAATAAGAAGCACAGAAATATGTCTTTTCTACTGGCAGCGGTCTTGTTTATTTTTGTAGTAATACTGTGTGATGCACATCTATATTTGCTCAAAGTTTATAGTTTAAATGTAAATACTTTTTCAATGGCTTTTTTTTACTTCGATACTTCATGTGATTAATCCATTCTTTATTTCTTTAGCCAAATAGATTTTCATACGTCCATCGATAAGAAGAAGAAAAATAGATGCTGTCTACAGTCCAGTCCGCTTATAAGAGCGCAGTCAGGGAATCGAAAAGTGGCTCTTATATCCGGATCGCTCCTTAATACGAACTATATGTAAAACAGTGCAAAACATGATTCTTGTCAACATTTATTAAATATTAGATACACATACATAAATTTATTTAAAGAAATCTGTGATTTTACGTTGAGTACGAATAATTGAAACGTTCTTTTCGATCATGTCTTCGATATCATAAAATGAA
>JAJEKB010019897.1:0-16022 GCA_022393335.1 Macrotrachela quadricornifera
TCACAGAATCTTCAAAAGGCTCTGTCGAATTTTGTATCCTTTTTTTGAGGCTTTCGACACATTTAAAGTCTTTTAGAAATCTACAGAACCTCTTCGGAGGGTTCTGCAAAACCCCTTTTTTTAGAGAGTATGCCATACCATACAGTAAAATTCCAGTAAAATGCCTATAATTCTAAGAAGAAGTCCTATGGGACTTTGTCCTTTTCAGGTTTTTCATACCTCATTGGGATCTACCTTATGCATAGAGACTAAGCTCAAAAACGATCAGTCAGTTGCATCGGTTCGCTCGTTAGTCGAATTTGTGATAAGATTGCAATGAAAATATGTGAAAATGTTCCATAAAATAGATATCTGTTTCGAGCAGATATTAAAATCTTTTAGAAAACTAATGAATGTTACACAGGTGGACATCTCAAAGATTGTTTCATCTAATGACGGAAACACAAGATCTTTATCTTTCTTGTATGGTAAGTTACACACAATAAGAGACCATCAAATGGCTTTTTCACGACACCACGTATAATAATATTACAAGCGCACCACACACATTTCTTTACATCTCTTCTCGTTATTTGTGTTGTTTGCTTCTATGCAAATTCTTTCTTTTTCGTAACTGGCTCACTTCGTTTTTGCTTTTATTCCAGTTAGAGAGAGACCATAAAGACGAGTTCGATAATAGGATCTTTAATATCTGGTGTCGCGACCCGATTTCCTTATCTTTTATCCGAAAAAAGTAAACAAATTATCGCGTTTAGTCGACTTCAGAAGTATAACAACACTTTTCCGCCGATGAAATAGCACTGCATATCAACTAGTTAACAACCCACGTACTATCATATTCTTAGATAATTTCTATTTTGAATGCGTGCATGTCCATCATTGTCACCTCCCAAAATTTGGTGACTAAAAAGTTCTCATGAACTTCGCAAAGTTGCTGTCTCTATTGTGCACAAACAACTTTCGTTCTTTCACTAATATGTTACAACATGTTCGTAACAATATGACTTCTCAATTCGAAGAATTGCTTAAGAACACTTCTGATATTAATGAATATCAGAAAGTCGAGAAATATCTGTAGAAAAACTAGTACTTGTTCCTTGAATTGATTCAAACGAAATGATTGGAAAACGATTCAAGTCAGGGAGAGTATAGAAAGGAATGGAATAAAGAGACCTCTAATAAACGAGAAAAGTGATTCCAATCTGTCACACAGACCATAACAGACATACTGAGAAAATCAGATTATTGTCGAAAACGGTGATAGACATGTTGATTTTTCGGAGTTCGTTGCATACAATGATAGACACCTTGACATGCTATTTTGATTGCGTTACAGACTTTACAGACGTGCAGAAAAAGTCTCCTTATTATCACACTCTACGACACATAGTTTATACATGCTGACTTTTCGACACTTTTTCAACCGTAATAAATGTAGCATAGCTTGTTGTTTACTATGTTTCACATGTTAATCGTGTAGGCATTATATAGAAACGGTATGAGCAGTACCAAGAAAATTATTATTATTGACTATATGAGTAGGTATGTGGCACCCCAAGATCAGCGTGCCAAGCTAGAGTTAGTGACTGGGTGAACTCACGTAGAATGCATCGGAAGTCTCACACACCTTTCAATGAGAAAAGTGAAAAAGAATTCTTATTACCTTATATTTTAGAATACAAATCATTAGAGGTAGAATGAGCGATCAATCTGTAGTACAACGTGACTATGAACAAAAGTTTAATCCATCAGCATTTCTCAACTATTATTATTCTGTTAATAATACAAATCCACCATCTATCTACTTTGACTTTTTTTCATCGACAGTATTAAAACTATTGCAGAAATATCACGATAGGTTTAGTGAACAAAATCATCGTAGTAAAGCTTTAGAATTTGGTGGTGGTCCCAATCTATGGCCATCATTTCTTTTGGCTCAATATTTTGATGAAATATGGTTTTGTGATTATACATTAGCTAATTTGCAAGCTGTTCGAGATTGGATTGATCACACTTCAAGTGCTCACAATTGGACACCCTATTTCACATTCATATGTCCAAAGGACGTCGACGAAAAACAATGGGAAAATAAACTTCGTTTAGCTCTCAGCAAGGATCGGATATTTAGATGTGATGTTAATCATCCAGATACATTAATACAATGGAAACAACAGCAACAATCATTCCTTTTCGATATTATATTTAGTAGCCTTACATTGGAAGCTGCGTGTCGTTCAGTCGATCATTTCATGCAAACAATTAAACATCTATGGAACATGTTGAGACCAGGTGGTATGATGCTAATATGTTCTACTAAAAATGAAACAAATTATATTGTTGGTAATGAAATGTTTCCCTGCATACAACTTAATGAAGAAAATGTCACAGAGGCATTTCTCAGTAATGGTCTACCAAAGCCAGAAATTATCGTTGAACATAATGTACCTAATGAAATCGTATGTGAAGGAAGTCAACTTAGTGGGCTAATGGTTTATTATGTATTAAAGCAGTAGTTGTATCTTTTTAAAAATTTCTTATTTATTTACGGATGAAGAGGAAAATATTCTGAAGCTTCAATATACAAATTTAGACTTTTAACAGGCCAACTTCAAAATTTACTGAAAAATATTGGTTACTATTTTACACTTTATAGCTAAGAATACAAGGTGTCCCAAAAGCAATGATTAATTAGGAAAATTGATTGTCCTCACTACGCTATTTTGAATTTTATGACGTTTTTGATTTTTCAATCGTTGATGCTATACACAGCTGTTTAAATGATTTTTTCGAGATATTCTAATGGGAAGAAATCCATTAATACCGCATTCAGTCTTGAAAACAAAACATATTTGAACATTATTTGAAAACTTCATTTATAGCCACAAAAACTTCAAGTATCGCTCTGTTATCAGGCAAAAAGTGAGCTCTTCAGACTACAGCGTAGTGGAGATAGTCAATTTCCTTTATTGATCATTATTTTTTGGACACCCCGTCTACGTCGATGCAATGTTGCATTCTATTGTAATTTAAAACTAATAGATAGGATTTAATAAATCTGCTTTTCGGTATTTTCGATTTTTTTTCATAACTCTTGGACCTTTGAACGTTAATGTCTTTTCAAAGCCCATTCAGTTTTCCTCCACAAATTTTTCGGATAAAAGCTGTTCCGCGTAAGCAACGTCTAGATTTCAATGAGTTCTACAGCCAGCGGGCCAGGTGCCTACATCCTTATCTGAATATTGAATGCATTTTTAATTCGTTATACTTATACTTTATAATTGCTGCAATGCTGTTATCAATTCTTTCTATATGAAAACAAAGAAAATGATGTGTTTACATTGCGAACTATGGATACGAACTGAGTACGAACATCAACATCACGAGTATAGGTAAGATGCCAGGTCGAACGATGCAACAGTGGAGTCGGGTATGGGTATAAAAAAATTGTACGACTTATATCTAAGCAATTTGCAAAAACATTAAAAATCTCCTTTAATTTATTGTCCATACTGGGTTTTTCTTACAGATAAAGGCGACTATAATTTACACGTCAATTTCTGACCAGAGAACATGATATGTATAGATTTTTAGAGGAAGGCCTTCTCTAATCATTAATATATATATATTATCAAATTCTATTGCATATTGTTGAGATTAGGCATGTTACAACACCAAAACCTAATAATGACTTATAGAATGCCCTCTATAAGTGATTATGGAATATACAGGCGTATCCTATATCAATCATTGAGGCTTAATCAAGATTGATTTCTATACCTCTTCTAGCCCTATCAGTCGATGGTTCGTTTTGCTTCGTAGAGCCACTGGAAGTAGTTCGAGGACGAAGATCTGTATTCTGCGACAAGATTACTAGTAACAAAAAATCAATGACCTTAGTAAAGAAACTCTATTTTTTGGAAGAACAAACTCTTATACAGTTTGACCAAACATCTGGTAAATTAGAGTATCTGAATTATGAGACGCACTCTGAAATTTTGGGAGGTGAGACTATGCGAAGAAAAATGCTATTTCTTCGGTTTTGCAAGAATTGAACATTATGTTAGTTCGGACCATGTGAAAATCCACTCGGCCAAACCATAGTATCGATACGAACAGCAGGACACTTAGTTGTTGCAAGAATAGAAAGAACTCTTGCTCAAATCTGATGGGCCTATAACTTATCAATCTCAACCATTCATCTTTCAGAAGGGATTTTCTCCTCTATTGTATTGTCTTTTCAATATTATCCCATTAATATATTGTCAAAACATACTACTGTTCAGACTCATTAGGAAATTTTTGAGGAGTCACCTCTCATATAGCTCTTACAAAATAGTTCGATTTTTACAATAATACAAACAAATCTTCTTAGACAAATGGAATTTCTCCCTGAAATTCTCGAGTTCATCAAATTCCAGAAATCATCTCACGATTCAAATTCTTCAACATTACAAATCTTTGACCGCACTTCGTATTCTGTCATCATTTTTGCAGAAACGGTCTTTCTTTTAGAAACTGGCAAATTTTCGATCATTGGTTACTTTTTAATTTACGAACGGCAGCTCTTGTTAACCAGCCCTTCGTACGATCCCAAAATATTATAGGCATCACTCCTAGAAAACCCTCATAAAGTTGTAGATGGTATTCTTTTATCAAACTTAAACAATTATATGGGATACTCCTTTATATCCCACAATGGCTTAAGACGATACCTGTATATGGGTGAATTGCGCCGCCATTGTACGATTGTATTTCCAACACAAAAACGCTCATAACTCAACTTCTACTCAACCGATTTGAATCATTTTTTTTTGAAATGCTCCTTAGGCTCTATCCTACTTACGGTAAAACCATCAACATTTTTGGTTATCGTTGCTATGGAATTTTCATGGAAGAAAGGTCAAAATTAGTACCTTTCGGGCCTACCCCTTGATGAAAATCACTCTTACTGTCCTACCATTTTGAATAGATAAAAATAATTTATTATGACCATTTTGTAGCTAAGACTTTCCTCTTTCTCATCATATAAATTGATCATAGTTTTGGTTTTGACTTTCTGATCAAATCTTGCAAAGATTAGCCAAACACACATTTTGACCAGTTTATGTCCCAACAGATTAAATTCAGTCCACCGAAGCTAATGCAAAAGCAAATGCCGATTTTTTTTCACTGTTCGGTAAAGTAAACAGTGAGAAATCTTTTGATAAAAAAATTTTTTTCGAACTTCCTTATGGATCAAATAAAAAACTAAAAATAAGACGGTAGGGGTACTGTTGTTTTGCTAAATGTCCCGACATATTTTGAATTTTGTTTCTTTAATTTCTCGGTAATTTCAAGAACCAGGGCCATGACTTTTTTATCCTTTTTAGCTGACTATATGATCAATTTATGGTAAAAATTTCCGCTCTTAAGCATGTACTGTTCGTGAGAAAATAGTATTTTACTTGGAAAATGTCCCGACAGATTTTTTTGTATCCAAATGTCCCCACAGATTAAATTTTAAAAGCAAATTCAAATTTTCTTTTTCTATTTGATATTGATAGATTAAAGAAGGAGAAATATTTTGATAAAAAATTTTTTTTCTAAGGACCTCCTAAATCAAATAAAAAACTAAAAACAAAAGGGTGAGGGTGATAGTGAAGGTATCATCCGCACCTTTTCGTCCTTAAGATATGTATACATATGTGCCGATAAAATTCTGCATATGCTCATTACATTCTCCTTTTCAAAAGCTTTTGATTGATATATAATAACAATATATAAACCGTCATTTCGTCATTTTATTTTGCCAAAATATTTTCAAAGTTATGTATTTTATTATGTCAAGATATCTTGGAAACTATGCGTTTTTTAATAAAACTCAATTTTTTTCTGAAATGAAAAAACTGACAGTTGAGAAAATAGTTGATTTATACACAACTGATAGAGCTTTATCGAATGTACAATGCAACTTTGTTTTATCTTCACTTTTATTTTTTTCGATTTTTTTCCTCAAACCGTACAATGCCGGCGCAATTCACTCATATACTCTATAAGGACTTATATAGGATATTTCTACCAAAGTCCAAATCCGCAGATCAAAATCCGAAACTCAAACGTGTTGGATTAGGTTTGATGTTATAATTCGCCTAATTTCTTCCTGCCTTAAGATGATTTCCTACTATTGATAGAAAATTCAGTACTCTCCTATGATTTATTGTTTGAGATGAATAATTTATACACGTATTAGCCACCTGATAAGATTTCAATAAATATCTTTCACAATACATTTTGCTAACTTTTCATTATATTACTAGCTGCAATCTCATACTACCCTTATTCTAATCAAGTGACAAATAAGGCAATTAGAGCAATTTAGTAATCAAATGATCTTTCTGTGCTTCAGAAACTAAAGCCAACATTTTCCTATTTCTGACATCTTACATATTATTTGAAAGTCACATTTTCTTGCTAATTGGCATTAATGCTTAGGAACTCCACATATCTGTATATTTATGTGTTTCTAAAGATTCGGATGAAAAAAAGAACAGATCTTTTATTAAGGTTAGGCATAACTAGATGATGAAGTTACTGGTATTGAACAGTCAAATACTAGCAATGAAACATATGGCATGCTGAACTACATCTGAGTAGAATGTCTTTTGTTCTTCTGTTGCCTTTGAATCGATTTCCATAGTGACCCATTCGAATGTTCGAAAGCCAGCTCTTTTAAAAAGATTTTCGTATGTTTCAGGACTGTACCAGAATTGATTGAATGTGAATTCATTTGGTGTATCAATGTCAAAGGTAAAGTGAATGCTTTCACCATCCTTTGGTTGATCAGAAATAATGAAATTCCATCCGTATTTCCGATACTTGTGCACATCTCTTGGCGAAAAGAAAGGATTAGGTTCGATGCCCACAACAAAGCCACCACATAGTCGACGAATGCCAAATATCATATTGAACAGCTCTTCGGTCGACCTTGCGTTACATAGTACATAAGTTGACATGACAAGTGAACATACAAGACTGTTGTTTTTCATGTCCAAATCTATAATGTTCTGCACGTAATACTGCAACTGTTCCCTGTATTGCATACTAGCTTCCTTCGCTAAATTGATCATCGTTTTACAGATGTCTATGCCAACTGCAGACTGAACGATGCCATCTTGGACTAATGCTCTTGTAAGACCGCCTTCTCCACATCCTACATCTAAGATTTGTTCAATTGGATGTGATAATGAAGATTGAACTCGATCAATCAACCGTTTTAGATTAAAAATGTCGAACAGTTGACGGTATTCACCAACTAGCGAGGATTTACTGTACTTTTTGGCTAGTGCATCATAATTAATGACTGATCTTTGTGATTCATTCAGCAGCAATGCGTGTTGAGCATATTTTTCATGCATTACCGAGCTGACTGTTGATTGTCTGTCCGTTAGAAATGTATGATGGCAAGGTAAGCCGGTATTATGATCGATTCGTGCGTCTAAAAGCTATAATAGCAACAGTAACAAATTAATTCTATAGAAATGGTGTCTAGAAGTTCGTCAACGATTTTGAAACTTTGGTAGACTATTGTACTAATAGACCCTTCGTATTTATGTACAATGTGTTTTAGGTATATTTGATGATTCATAAATTTTGACAAGAGATGTAACTGGAACTAGTTGCTATCTGTTTTCAATGGGAATTTCAGCTTCGTAAAATAGATATCAGATTGTTCGGAAAGTTCATGCAACTCTCATATATTATTAAACAGTAGAATAATAAATACCGCATATATTGAAGGTACGTCACCTTCAATAGCAACCGAGCAAACCCTGTACACCTAAAGAAACAAACTTCCAATCTAGATCACTGAAGTAACCCTCAACAGTTTCTCTTGCTTCATCATCGTAGCTTAAACTCTTGTCACAAAGAAGTTTCTTCGAATATGAGAACTCGTGGTAGTCAATCAGTGCAATATCTGTGGAATAGCCTGGGTAATTCGATTCGACAAAGTTCTTGCGATATGTGAACAAGCGTATTTTCATGAAAAAGCAGCATTCTACTTTTGACTTTGCCACAGCATTTCTGCAGAATGACAGGACACAACCGAAAGATGAATAACGTATAGGAAGAACCATTGACCGTATGTTCATGCTCCAGCTATTTGGTGAGCAGATTGCTATCTTTATCCAAGAAAATGGCTATTATGCTCTTTCTATCTGATGGAGCAGTGTTGTTGGCAATCAAGGGGACCGTAGTGAAGGACTCTTAATTCATTTTCGGCTCCGTTGAAACCAAGAAAGTGGGCCATGCTCGTTTTACTTTTCTACAGCAGCTTCTGCAATTTTTCACTCGACTAAGGCGTTGAAGTGATGTCAGGCATTTCAGTACTCATAGTGTGGAAACCTTACTCAAACCCCAGCATTAGTTGATGATCTGATGGACTCCAGTCTTTGAAATCCCCAACTCATCAGCTACGTGACGGATAGAGATTTGTCAAGCACTCCTCACAATAGGTTTTACTATTTTAGAATTTTCGTCAATGGTCGTGAATGGCGAGTGGCCACCTACTTCGCGATGGTACGATATGATGAAGCAGAGCCCCTATAGATATTGTCCAGCTCCTTGTTGATTTCGGTGGCATTCACTTCTTTCAAAGTGAAAAATTTTATGACTGTTTGATGCTCGATATTCTACATTTCTGAAAAATAGGCAGACATGCCATCAAAACTCTCTTCGTTTCCTAGGAAGGCAATGAAGCAATTAGACTAAAAGCGGTGTACCATTTTAAAAACGAACGCTCGACACAATGGTTGAAATCACATGTTTTTACGTACGCAGTAGGAAGGTGGTTGCATGAACTTTCCGGGCAACCTGATATATGCGAGTGTCTTCTCCCGAACTAAGCGAATATGATCGCTTGTTAGAAATATAAGTCGAATCGGATTTTCAAGATTCTGACGCGGCTTACGATGGAAAATCGAAAGTGATAAAAGGTTTTTGGCTACATACATTTGTAGATGTGAACACGTATAAGAAGTTAAGGGGTCGTCTTGCGTTTTGACTGATCTCAATATGTCGCCATAGGAAGACTTCATAAGTATATAGCGAGCAAGCTGATCTATCACGTTTGAACCATAGACTGTGACAGTCATCTTGACATGTGGTCATTTGGATTATGTTACAGTTCTATTGCATTTCAGAAATTAATCTCGAAGGATTTATATCGAAAGTTTTCTATCTTACGTGCGAAAAAACGAATCGAAGCACTATTTCTCAAGCAATCATCATGCCGTGATATTTATCTCGCCGGTAAACGAATGCAATGTTTCATTATTGTGAGACTGCATTTGATGCACTGTTATAATTGAAAAATGCTTTCATTTCTCTTCAAGGTTACCTTCTCTCACATTCTCTTACCCTTCTGTATTTATTCATAAATTGAAACAAATTTTTTATATGTGAAAAAACGTCGCCGCCGTTCTTCGATACGCACTCGTGGACGCTCGGTTACCTTGACACAAGTATTCACTTTTTCTGACAGTGACACGATGGTGGTTGATAAGAAATTGAAATAATTGTTTTTAGTTATGGATAGAGACCTGAATTTCTGTGTGTCATAGAATCATGTGTATAGTCAGAAAAAAGCTCGTCCTTATATAAAACAATATGATGATGAGAAAGTGAACGGTCACAACGGGTATTTTATGACCTGCGGATTTTCATAAAACGAAAAATGAATGTGATTCGTTGAGAATTCATAGTATCGCTGTTAGATGAATATTTACGTTTCTAATTCATTTGCCTGTTGAAATCCTTGAGTTTATTATGTGGTTTAATGATGCGCGGAATGCAAAGATTCACAATACTTGTTTCTATCGCACTTTCGTTGACTTTGCTGCGATCATTGATGTTTTTAATACGACTTCAAAATGAACGACAGCAACTCCTTCGGCCAAAGATCCCAGGAGTTTTACGAACGAGGAATTCTCTCTCTTCCAGAGCGTTAGTTGCATTTTTGTAGTGAAAAAATAAGGAGAAATTCTTTTAAAAAACGCAAAAAAGTTCTTACCGACCCAATATAGGGTTTTTGTGTTTCACAATTAAAATGATAGACTATCGAATTATTGGACTACACTAATCAAAACCGTCAAAATATTGTTGATTAAGATTATCTATACGACGTTGCTTGTACACATTCTTCATTATAAATACATGAAATAGGTGTTATTCAATCTATTGTTCTTTTTCTGACTTTTCAAGCGAAACCTACATATACAGGGGGGTGCAAAAGTCAGTTTACCCAAAAAAAAAAATAAATATCTCCATTACGGCTCAAGCAAATGAACTGATTTTTTTACCAATGATAGAGGCATGTACAAGCTTTATATCCATCAAGACATGCCTAGAGAAAACCCGTTTGTTAAGTGTATTGTTTTTCATTCTATCTATGGAAAAGTAAAATTATTTTATTGAGGTCATTAGTAATACTTTATAAGGGCTCTCTCTAATCTTATCCGTATGGATTTAAAGTGTGAACATGCTTCCATTATTGGTAAAAAAATCAGCCCGGTTGTTCGAACCGTAGCGGAGATATTTCATTTTTCCTTGGCATCGTGACTTTTAGGCCATATTCAGGGTGGTGCAAAAGCCAGTCTACCAAAATAAAAATTGAATATCTCTATTACGACTCGAGCAAACAAGCTGATTTTTTTACTAATAATAGCGGCATGTTCAAGCTTCATATCTATAAAGACATGTCTAGAGAGACCCTTTGTTAAGTATCACTATTGATCTCAACAAAAAACGTTTTACTTTTTGACAGATAGGAGAAAAAATAATATACTTAACAAAGGGTTTCTCAAGGCATGTCTTTATGGATATAAAGCTTGTACATGTCTCTATCATTGGTAAAAAAATCAGTTCGTTTGCTCGACCCGTAATGGAGATATTTAATTTTTTTTTGGGTAAACTGACTTTTGCACCCCCTTGTATTTATGTTTTCTTTCTCTAGAAGATAACAATGTTCAACGATCATTTTAGTTAATAGATCATTCCATAATTGTGGCTGTCCGATATTTAATAGTTTTTGTTGTTTTCTTCATTTTAAAGATGTATTTATCTGAAACAGATAAAGGTTTTCCTTTTTGAGACTGAATAAAAGAAATATTTGGTTATAGTAAAATGAATACTATCCAATGAACATCAAGCAGATGCGGCCATAATAATAGACTTCTAGTTGTATAATATTAATTTTCTGACCATTTCCGTTCTTCTCTATCAAACATTGCCCGCAATCAGAACTAATGGCTATAGTGCCAGATTAATAAAATAACGAGAAAACGAATAAGAAACTATATTGGATTATAGCTCTCATTTATTGAGGATGTTACTTTATTTTTAATATTTTTTCTCGTTTCGACATTTCTACAGCGAAGTTTTACTATTTTTCCCAAACACTGTGGATTCTATAGAAAAAATACGACATTTTTTTTGATGGAACTATCGAAAATTTTCTACAAACTATACAGAACCGATTTTATTCTACCAAACCACATAAATCACTGTAAGGAAGATGCGCAACCTTTTTTCATCTTATGGAGGCACGTTGATTAGATGCTGAAAATGCAAAACTCTTTACTATTTTTCTGAGCGTGAAAACGGTTTACTATGAAAAATAATGAACGTGCCGAATTTCTCTAAACAAAAGATGGTTGGACGAAAACTGCAACATAATTTTTGTTTTAAAAAATTTAAAAAAGATCTCCTAGCTGATTACGAAGTTTTTAAAGCTCAAAAATATATCTATTTTTTTTTAGACCATAGACTGATGGCAACTCATCTAAATACATTTCCACCATTGACATCGGCAGAATATAAGGAGATTTTTTCTTACTATCTGGAACATGTCCATGGTCTCGAAAACATCCATGAATGTATATTGAAATGTTTGTCTCAAGTACCATTATTGGAACAAGAGAATCTTCGGGTTTTGATGATAGGGCCTGGTTCAGGAGAATCTGAGTTGAAGCTACTTAGTTCGTATAAAATAGCTCATTTGACGGCAGTTGAGTCCAATCTCGAAATGGCCGATGAACTCGAAGCCAATTTACGTTCGTCTGAAGCTTTTATAACCACATGGGACATTTATCGAACCAAATGTGAAAGTTTTTTGACCGACAAGGCCAAAAGTGAAGGGCATTTCCATATCATCTTGATGATCCATTCTGTGTACTACCTTTCCCCTTGTGGTTATGTATTTCGTCAGCTTCAATCTTTACTTCAGCCTCATACTGGTCGACTGGTGATAGTAGTGAACGGCAGCAGCTCTACCGAGATTGTGCGCATATATAATCCCGGCTCAGAGCATAGTTATGATGCGGATGACCTTGAACGCGATCTTCACGATGCCAATATTCCGTTCGAGCGCCATCAAAATCGCATTACAGAGGATTTGACGAACGTCAAGGGAAATGAAAAATTGGAGTGGATGGTCGCTTCATTTTGTTTGGGAGTGAACGTGGCTAGTCGTGGCAAGAGCTTTGCAACACAAATAGTAGAAGAGATTCTCAAATGGTGCCAACCGACCAAAGATGGTAGATTAGAACATATCAGCCGTGATGATGTGTTTGTCATTAAACCGATCCGCTAAAATGAACAAACTTTATTCCAAAAGTGACTCTTCATTTATCTTGTAGTTTTATTAGCTTTTTATTAGATTTTCTGTTCATTCATCAACTTTTGTGAAACTCACATATATTTTAGAAGAAAGTAGTGAATGTAACTTTTAACTTGAGATTTTCCTGAATTCTTCTCCTTTCTCATCGCAGACCGTGATAAACATCTTAGAAACACTTTCTTTCCGTCACAGAATGTGATAGACGCTTGATTTCAAATTTTCACACTCTGTTCTACTTGAAAAAAGGATTCGACAATAGATTCAAGAAACCATGTATGATGTTTTATTAAAGACGCTTCTATCCTATGTATAAAGTGTTACAACATCCAATTGCTACATTCCTATTCTATATCCTTAATACAACCCTATTCTTATCTATAGAGTTACACCTATAGGCTTTTAGTTAAAGCCCTACACGTAAACGCGTATATGTATATGCGTATAACTTGGTCTTTTACATATATCATTATGCAATGTCTTCATAGATATACACAGTTAGAGTTATATCCTTGTAGCTATCCTCGTTTTGTTAAACCCTCTATTATATTTGCCAAATGTAGAATTGAACGATGTGACTCGAATCAATTTATTGTATTTAATGTTGTATTGAATCATTGAAGATAAATGATATGAAAGACTGTTTAGAAAAAGCCAGAATAGAAAATGGTGATCGTATATGGCATACCACAAGGAGGTGTAAGAACTAGTCCCAGTAGACAAAGAACAACAAATATAGATAATTACGATATAAAATCTAATGTATCTTTTTACTAAATTATTTTTCTTGGATTTTTAAAATTCTTTCGATAAAAATTACAAATGTTTAAAGTGAAAGTTTATGGGCAATGTCCCGAAGAAAATCGATAGTTGATCTATTACCACGATCAGCAATAACATTTTGAATTCGAGATTCTCTGTTTTCGTCTTCCCTGCATTTATTTAGAGCTGATTCTCTACGCATTGATTTTTCAATTTCCATTTCAATTTCACTTTGTTCTTTAATTAGGTCTGTCCAAAAGTTCCCAGATTGTTAAAAAAAAATATAAAGGTTTAGAAATATTTTTAATTTTATTTTATCAAATGTTGAGGATAGTTGCTATGATTATTTATACCAAGTTCGATCCTTTCCAACAATTTGTTTAAAGTTTTTTTGAAGTCTTTTTCGAAAAAATGTTTAGATATCGTGGAAACCGCATGAGCTAGTCATATTTTATTTATTTAATCAGTTAAACTACGTTCGCTAGAATTAGTTAGCCAAAAATTACATAGTATCAGGCCTGGCAAATATGGTGGATATGATATTATATTGATGTCTTCTTCTCTAATATAATTAATAACATTGGATGAATATGAAGTCAACGATGATCGTCAAGCAATTTTGGACATTTTTAATCCGATGACTCTGTTTGTTTACATATTTCATTAACAAAAGGCTTCGGACAATTTTCAATATAATACTTATGACCTACAGTCTTGCCTTTATCTACACTATGTATAAAAACAAGACTATTTGATTTAAAGAATATACGGAGCCAAGTTTTGGTTCAAATCTGCCTCCGTAAACAATAGTCTTTGACGACTCATCGTCAATCGCCCATCTAGCATCAGAACACTTATGACTAACCTATATAAAATAAATCCATATCCCACCACTAGTAATGCTAGAAAGCAACCGACATGATCGAACAAAATTTCGCTAAATTTTTAAAACAAATGAAATATGATTAGTTCATGCGGTTTCCATGGTACCTAAAAATTTTTTCGAAAAAGACTTCAAAAAAACTTTTAACAAATTGTACGAAAAGATCGAACTTGGTGTAAATAATTATGGCAACTATCCTCAACATTTGATAAAATAAAATTAAAAATATTTCGAAATCTTTATATTTTTTTTTAACAATCTGGGAACTTTTGGACAGACCTAAGTATGAATTTGTTTAATCATAGTGAAAACATCAACATGTGATCGAGCAGTTAATATCTCCCAACGTCTATGACAGGCTTCGGCTTTGTTTTGAATTTTTAGAAACGCAAATTCCATGTTATCAAAGACAGACCACATATGTATATGTATTACTGGATGTATATTCGTAGCTACACAACAAACGTAACGCTATATAAGGGTTGTTGGCAAATACTGGAAAATTCATAGGATGGAAAATCCCATGGATGATAAACAATGAAAGAAACATCCATAAGACAACGTGAAAGAAAGAAAAAATCCATCATATATATATATATATATTTAACAGGAAAGAGAAAACTCTTATGGCACCATCTGAAGGATATGCATGTCATAACAGTTATTTCACGAGTAATAATTGAGTTTTAAATTCTAATACAATATTTTCGACAAAAATCAATGTTTTTTGACTTCAAATTTTTGTCGGCAAAGTGAGCCCGACCCTTCAAATTGTATTTAATACTAAAAATAAATACACCAAAAGATGCCGCGTAGTCTGGGCATTCTCACGATATATCAGATCAAAAAATAAGAGAACTCTAGTGATAAAAACTCAAAAATACGAAGGGGGAGATTCAATTGCCCTCACAGTAATACTTCTTTATACCGTTCGTTATAATCAATATACTTACTCTTAAGACTTTTTATCCATTTGCAAACAAAGATTGTTAAACAATATCATGTATTCTCCGTCACTAAATGTTAACAACCATTTAACAAAGGATGGAAATGAAAACAGAGGGTATAGAATTATCTAAAACTGAAAAAAGACGATGCTAGATTACCGCAGGAGTGCACTTTTTCATGCCAAGCAAAACTCATGTATGTCAAAAATGAAACAACTATGCAATCGAGTGTCTTCAGATTGTTCGCCAATGCTTGTGAGCTTATAGTGCTGAAAATTTCAAGTATATACGATCTTTCTTGACTGAATTGTAAGAATCTCAAATTTTGACTAGTTTAGCTGGGAAGAACGGAAAATTGACGCTAACTTTTCAAGAAAGAGCCGTACACACAAATCTTTTTAGGCTTTTTAATATCGCAATGTTCTTTATTTCGGACGGCCTATGAATGAAGAGAATCGGTATTGGGCACTTCAGACAGTCCCGTCATTAGCAGCGAAAACTATTATTATGACGGATTTGTCTCTACCAAAGCATTCGAAACTTTGGTGAATGCTGAGGAGTTGACCTGTGTTCGAGGAGTTGAAAATAAATGTACGATGGTACACTCATTGTGAGTGCTCAAAACTGAAACAGAACGAACAAAAAACCTATATTTCAATTTTCGACCACTAATCGATCTCATCGCATGTTTTCTTTCTGCCTGTTTGGGTAGAATTGAAAACTCTCTTATAATTTTCTAATAGAGCCGATTTGGCTAGCAAAATCAACTCTATCCTAT
>JAJEKB010019900.1:0-24502 GCA_022393335.1 Macrotrachela quadricornifera
TTATATTTTGTTCATTATTTTCGTACTAATAAATAATTGTAAAAGATCTATTTTTTTCCATTTTAAAGCAGATTACACCGTTTTTGTTTCTTTTATATAATAAATAAAAAAAATTAAATTATCTCAATAGATTTCTTTGTGACAAGTATAAAATAATATTGATTAGTGGAAATATGAATGAAGTCTTCAATTACAATATTTGGTTATAATATTAAAACCATAATCCAAATGACAAAGTTCAGATAAAGAATGGATATAATGAAGATTTAAAATTGATTTTTTTAATTTCTTCAAAAGATTTATTGTTGATCATATAGAAATTGATTAGATGAAAAAAACATCAATTAAATGGAGAAAAGACTACAATTGTTAAAATTTTCTATTCATATCAAAAAAAGCCTAGTAAATATATCAATAAAGTATTTTATTTAATAGGCAATAGTTAATTGAAGGCAATCATAACTCATAGAAATAGATCAACATATGCCTTCAAATCTTTTAACATGAATAATGTTTAAATAAAAATAATTGAAATAGTTTTTTTTTTAAACTAGAATTAGACTTATCAAATATTATGAAACTATTTTGTACTTATACGGGAACATTTCTCAAGGTTAGAATTGGGCAAACAAAAAACTAGACGACGTATTCTATATTGTCTATGTTTATATTTTTTTTGTTATTTATTACTATTTAGTTATATGTTTTAGTTGTGTCCATTGGTGTAATTGTTACTGTTTAATATTTATGTATGTACATATTAATTTATAGATGAGCGCTCGAGGCATCTTACTCTATTCTTTATTAAATAATCTTTCATTGAGTAACTATCATTACTTAATTACATACATATGTATTGAAAAATAATTCTTCTCGTATATCGATAATAGATCAAACATTGTTAACTACATTATAATAATGAATAATTTGTTTAATTTAGAAAAATATTCTTGTCTTTTACAGATCTTTATTGACATATATTTTGTTAATCATATCATCATCTAATGACATCTATTAATAAATTTTATATATTTAAATTCTATTAAACAAGAATATATTTATCTCAATAAAATATAAAATTCTATTAAATAATTTCATATAAATTTATTTATAATTAGTCACAATTATTCAACAAATGAATAATATGTAAAAAAATCAGTCATCAATTTAACTAACTTATGGAATAGACAAGGCAATCATCCAGTCAGTGCGAGTATAGCTTGTCTGTTCTGTTTTGTTCGAGAGAAATACACACAAAAAAAAAAGAAAGAAAAAAGACGAGAATAGTGAAGCATCACACATCTTTCGCCCCCCGAGATATTATATTCTTCTGTGATAAAAATTCTTTGTTTTTTAGAAAAAATTTCCTTGTAATTCTTCCAATAGAAATATATGTTGAGAAGAAAAAAAGAAAAAACAAATATAATCATAAGGTCTATTGACTAAATTATAATCGTAATTCAAATAGAAAGATCTATTTAGGCTATAATAATAATATGAGTACGACATATATATGAAATAGAAAAAAAAAACAAGATTAAATGTATATATATGTTACGGTTGAATGACAATTTAATTCTGTAATTAATATAGAAAGAGATATCGTATACTATTGACTGAATATAACAGGATATATTATAAGTAAATTAATTGTCAATGTTAGTATACTTAATCTGACATTTGAAAAAAAACTGAAGACAAGTATCGGTTCCGCTTGTCAGTAGAATTATTTGATTTATTTTCTATTTTTAAAGATATTGATTTTTATATGAACCTATGGACGATTCAACAAGTTTAAGTAGTTTAAATTCAGCTGATTTTATTCTTATTGGTAAAGAACAACCTCGTTTAAAAGTAGCTGCTGGTAAGTTTATTATTTAAATTTTTTATTAAAAAAAAAAAAATCTTTTTTTAATCATTCTCAAATGTCTATATATAACTTTTAATTCCAGCATAGTGAGAAAGAAAATCTTTTTTTATTTTTGTGTTTGTTTATAGAAGTAAGTCAATGACGTTGCTATACTTCTTCTTCTTCATTTTTTTTTCTTTAATCAATTAAAATTTATAACACATAAATATAAGATTTTTTTTAATCTAATATAAATGTGATTTGTCTATGCTTAAACTAATTTTTTGTTTTGTTTTGTTTTTTATTATTATTAAACTATAGAAGAAATTTTTTTTAAATTCAGGTGGTGGAAGTACTGATTTAGAAAATAACATGGCTGAAATACTTAATGAAGTATGAAATTTCTTTATTTTTCTGATTTTTCTATATTTGCATATTGTTTAGTCATCGGAACAAACAACATCCAATGACAGTAATCTTATTCCAGAACCTACTCCCATTCCTCAATCTAATGAAAACTTATCTCAAACACCAATGGAAGAAGATATTAGTAAACTAATTTATTTAGTTTTTTTATTAAAATATTTTATTATTATTATTACCAAAAGATATAACCAAACAAAAACGACCAGATTTAACAAATAGTGTTCTTTTTCATGGTGTTACTTATTTAGGATCGGCTAGTATTAATGCACCTCGATCTGAAGAAGAACTTAATCGGTAAAATAAACTAAAAATAAAAATATGTTATTTAAGTACTTCTTTTATCTTTTTTTAGAAATATGGCTATATTAAATGAACAAAGTAAAATGTCAATTGAAGTAACATTATGTGTTCCTGATAATGCTAATGGCGTAGTTCGGTAAGAATATTAGATACTTCATTTGCTATATGACATAATTCATTGTATATATTTTTATCAAATTCAATAATAATATTTGATTCCGATTGAATTAATAAATCTGAACGTTGTTGATGAAATTGATTTAATAAATTAATATAAGATAAAAGTAATGTTTCAATAGATTTTAATTTATATAAAAAATTTTCGGATTTTTCTTGAATATAATATGAATATTCAATAATAATTTCAATTAAATTCCAAAAATAAAATAATAATTCATTAATAAGTTGTACAAGTAAAGAATTTGTTTGTATAGAAAATTTTTTAAATGAAAATTTATTTAAATTTTCAATAGATATATTTGGAAATAATTTTAATTGTTGAATAGAATTAATTAATATTGAATTAAAATTTTCTTGAATTTTTTCAATTATTTCTAATTCAATTCGATTAATAAATTCATTCATAATTATTACGAAAAAATTAAAAAGATATTTTATTTCTAAAAGCGCGTATATATATATATATATTTAGATTACTTGATCCTCAAACTGAACTTGAAATAATATCTTATCGTATATCTCAAATACTTTTTTGTGCTCGTGGTCCATCAAATTCATCATTAGCATGTTGTTGGGCATTTACAACATCACGTATAACATATCAACAAAATGGAAATAATAATAATGATGAAAATGGAAAAGCTCAACAAGAATTACTCTATCAATGTCAAGTTTTTCGATGTGATATTCAAGAAGCAGTGAGACTAAAAAAAAGAATAAAAACTTTAATTTTATTTGATAATAATTAAAAATATAATCTTTTCTTTTTTTTCTATTTAAATTAGATTTATAAAATATTACTTAGTTTTGCAAATGCATTTCGACGTACAGCATCTTCATCAAATAATCAGCAATCTTTACCAACAAATCAACCATCAACATCAATTTCTCGTCGTACAACAGCTTTTATTGGTCAAGCTATACAAGCAACTGTTGCACAATTACAACAACAATCGTCAAGTTCAAGTCAGTCATCTTTATCATCAAATAATCAACAACAAATTCCACAAAAACCATCCGATGGATCAATTAAATTTCGAGCTTATTTTGATATTAAAGAAGAAACTAGTGATAGTAAAGGAAATGTTAGTTTTACGTCTGTACCAAGGTAAAATTTAAATAAAAATAAAAATGAATTTTATTATTTCGTTTTTTTTTAATTTTTAAAGACCAGAAAAAAATGTATTTCGTTTACGAAAAGATGTTCGTAAAAATGTTAGTGTTGCACTTCAACAAATTCGTGGTTTTCCACTTAATATTGAAAGGTAAATATTTTGTAAAATTTTTAAATAAGAATTTTATTTTTTATTAATAGATGTTTTGGTATGCTTCTTGCTCAAGGACGAAATGTTCGAGCAAGTGATATGCAATTACTTGATTTGGTTTGTTATTAATTCTATTTTATTTTTATTAAGATTTAGTTTTATATTTAGGAATCAATGGGTAAATCAGATGATAATCGGTATTATATGGTTCGTGGAAATTGGGATCCATTAGCACGTGGATTTAAGGATTTGACACATCTTAATGAGGAAACACCAAAAGGTATATTAAACTTTATATATTTTTATTTGGATTAAAAACAGTGTCTTTTTCTCTTTTGCTTGTTCCCTTTTGCTTTTTTTCATAGTCTTGTGCAAATATGAGAATGACTGCCACCTGTTATTTGATTAGAATATTTTTTTTTCTTTCTTTCTTTTAGGTGCGCGCGTATTTTTAACAATTGCTCTTGATCTTGTTATTAGTGGTATTCACGAACCAGTTCGATTTTTAATCGAAGCAAAAGCACGCGTTTGTGTATCAAATATAAAAGGTGATATTTTATCTCAAGATATTAGTGATACAATTTGGTCATCATTTAAAAAATTATCACCATTTACTGAAGAATTTGATATGGTTCTTAAAGAAGTAGAAAAAATTTTTATTTTAATATATCAAAGACAAATATTAGTTTTCTTTTTTTAATTATTTAGATGGCCTCAAACAGTTCTTCATCAACACGTCAAGATGATACATATGAAGTAATACTTTTAGAAAGTGCAACAGAGGCAGAACGACGAGCAAAATTACGTCAATCAGCTGCAGGTAATAAATTGATAAAAATAGACAAAAAAAAAAAAATTTTTTAGCTGCTGGTGACGACGATGATGATGAACCAATGGTAAGTGGTTTTGGTCATGTTAGTAAAGAATGTGATGAAGAAGTTCTTGGTAATTGGAGTGATATATTATCTAAATGGAGAAAAAATTATGCCGAACGACCACGAGGTTTACAAGCACTTGTACGAGGAGGAATTCCTGAAGCATTACGTGGTGAAGTATGGCAATTATTAGCAGGAAGTGCTACGGATGAAACTGAAATGATTAATACATATCGTTTATTACTTACAAAAGTTTGTTACTTTTATTTTTATTAAATTAAGATTTTCTTTTTTTTTTTTTAAATTTATTTATAGGAATCAGCTAGTGAACGTATTATTCTTAATGATTTAAATCGAACATTTCCAGCTCATGAATATTTTAAAGAAGCAGGTGGAATTGGACAAGAAGCTTTATATAAATTAAGTCGAGTATGTAAAACAAAAAAAAGAAAATTAATTTTTTTTTGTTTTTGTTCAATTTTTATATTTAAAAAGGCTTATTCAGTACGTGATGAAGAAGTTGGCTATTGTCAAGGTTTATCATTTGTTATTGCAACATTACTTATTCATGTATACAAATAATATATATTTATTATAAAAATAAATATGATTTATTTAGATGCCTGAAGAACAAGCATTTATGTTATTATGTAAATTAATGGAAGATCAAAGATATTTATTACGTGAAATGTATAAAGCAAATTTTGAAAATCTTCAAGTACGATTTCATCAATTAACATGTCTTATACAAGATAATTTACCTGATGTTTATGCACATTTTGATGATATTAAAGTTGAATGTCATATGTATGCATCACAATGGTTTTTAACATTATTTACAGCAAAATTTCCATTATATTTAGTCTTTCGTATTATGGATATATTTCTTTATGAAGTTAGTTTAAATTTTAAAATATTTATTAGATTATATTTCGAAAACAGTAGTTAATTAATACGAATTTCAGAGTGAAAAATTTTGCATGATCGAAATTCTATTTTATTTCGAGATATTTTAATAATATGTAATAGAGAATGTGTTTAGAAAGTTGATTACGTGAGTTAATGCTATACAATGATAGAATTGATTACTGATCTTGAAAAATTCTGTTCACCTTCTCATGTGATCAATAACTGTTTTCGAAATATAAATTCTAATATTTTAAAAATGAATATTTAAAAAAATTTATTTCAATAGGGTTTTAATGCATTATTTGGTGTTGCTTTAGCTTTACTTAAGGTATTTTTATTAAATTTAATTTTATATAGAAAATTATTTTTTATTTTTATGGTTAATACAGTGTAGTCAAAAAGATTTATTATCACTTGATTTTGAAGGTGTTATGAGATTTTTTCGTGTTAATTTACCAAAAAAATATCGAAGTGAAGATCATGCTGATGAACTTATTCAAACAGCTTGTTCAATGAAAGTAATTTTAAAGGATAAAAATAAATTTTTATTATAAACTTTATAAAATAGATTAATGTTAAAAAATTAAAACGATATGAAAAAGATTATTTTATGCGTCGAGCTGAAGAAGAACAAAGTGAAATGCCATTACAACGTCTTGAAGCTGATAATAAACGTTTAACTGAAACATGTATGCGTTCAGAATTAGAAAATGAAATGCTTGCACTTGAATTAGTTAATGATCGTGTTAAACTTAAAGGTAGTCTTGATCAGGTTTGTTTACAATTTATTTTTCATTTTTTAGATTTTGATTTAATTTAAATAAATATTTAGGCAGATGATCGTATTGAAACTTTATCAAGAGAAATACAAGCTACACGATCTATTGTAAGAGAAAGTGAACAACATACAATTCGATTAAATGAAGAATTAGAAAATGTAAAAAAAAAAAAAGATAATATTTTAAATATAAAAATTCTTTATTTAGATTCGAGAAGCTTTTCGACGTACATGTGATGAACTTCAACAAACACAAAAAATCGTTTCAGATTATAAACAAGTAAAAAATTTAAAAACATTCATTTTAAACTAATTTTATTTTTTTCTTTCTGTTAAGATTTGTTCACAATTAAATGGCCAATTAGATAAACAAAAAGAAAAATATAAAAATAAAATTGAATCTGTTCAAGTAAATATAATTGAATTTCTTTCTCTTCTATTTTGAGAAGAAATGTATTTAATAATCAATAAGTATCACTATTCAAAAATAGAATATTTACATACGATTGACATTTTTAAGTAATCCATTTCTACATCAACCAATAGGAATATTTCGTTTGCTTTTAAACCTAACAGAATTTTTTATTGCGAAGTTACAAATTTCGTGATTATAATGATTAATTTTCAGAAATATAGATAAAAACTTATTTTTCTTTACTTAAAAGACAAAATCTAAAAAACAAAACAATTTGTTGATACAAGAATCTTTTGCAAAAATTAATTAAATTAAAAAGAAAAAAAATTTTTAATCCTATAATACTCTAATTATTTAGAATCATTGTTGTAATTCATGTAAACCTTTAATAAATGGAACAATATCACCAGCATCAAGTATAGCATCAACACCTGAACGAGAAACAACAAATGATGATAATGAAAATGATTTACCACCAATGTCATCAATTCCATCATCTGTTGCAGATCGTTTACGTCAAGTTGAAATTGAATTAGCAGAAAAAAAATTAGCACTTACACAAGCATTATGTGAAAATCAAGAACTTGCACATCAACTTCGACATTCAACATCAATTACAAGTGATCCAGATACACAATCAATTAATAGTGTACGTTCTCTTAATAATAATACAACTAATTCAACTGTAAGTTGGTTATCAAAAACGGTAAATACAATAAAAGAAGCAGCAAGTTCAACAAATCGAACAAAAGTTACATAATTATAAACATATATTTTATGCCATATTCATATTTTATTTCTATGTTTTTTTTTATTTGATCTTGTAAATCTTTAATTATTGTTGTTTCTCTTATTTCTTTTGTGTGCAATATATATCTATACATTCATATATTATATATATATTTTTTCTTTTCTTTCTTTTTTTTTTAAGATAATTATGTTAAAATATCCATTTGATTTTCGTTTTACATCAGCTATTGTTAGTCGTGTACCAGCAAGTTTAAAAGATGCGGCATTATGTCAACGTGAAATACGAGAAGTTATTAATATTGAAAAAGCACGAAGACAACATCAAGATTATATTTCAATATTAAGGTAATAAATAGTTCGAGATTTTGTATGATATATTAATAAACAAATTGAATAATATACAATTTGTTTATTTAGAAAACTTGGTTTGGATGTAATTGAATTACCAGCTGATGAATCATTACCTGAAGGAGTTTTTGTTGAAGATACAGCAGTAATTTGTGATGGTACTGCACTTATATGTCGACCTGGTTTATCTGGACGACTTAAAGAAGTAATATTAATAATTAGATAGTTTTGTTTTTTAAAATAAAATTTTATAATTATAGGTAGATATTATTCGAACAATTTTAAGACGAGAAGGTCTTAGAATAGTTGATATAAAAGATTCATTAGCTACTATTGATGGAGGCGATGTTCTTTTTACTGGTATTTATTTGAATTCAAAATTTATAATCATAATTTATTATTCGATTTAGGTCGTGAATTTTTTGTTGGTTTATCAAAAACTACAAATTTAGCTGGAGCTAAAGCAGTAGCATCTGCATTTCCTGAATATCCAGTAACTTTACTTCGAGTATTATTATTATTTTTTTTCTTTGAATATTATTTTATATAAAATTATTTAGGTAAAGAAAGGTGCACATTTAAAAAATTTTGTTTCAATGGTTGGAATGGATACAATGGCTATTGGAGGATCTGATATAGCTAAAGATCTTCTTCGAGTAAGAAGAGTTTTTTTTTGGAAAAGAAATCTTAAATTGTTTATTTATTTTTTAAGCAAATGGAAGAAATGAGCGAATATAAATCATATAAAACAATAACACTTGGGGTTGATTGTGCAGCTAATTGTTTATGGATTAATGAAACTGTTCTTCATCTACCTGATGATCATAGATATGGTGAAAGTATTCGAGTAATTTTAAATATATTTATTTTTATAATAATAATATATATATTGATTATCTTAGACTTTAACAAATCGACTTGGTCCAACGATATCTCATGGTGAATTAATGAACACTGAATTTGCCAAAATTGATTGTATTCTTTCTAGTCGATGTCTTCTTTTTAATCGACCAAAAGAAAATATCATTAATGACAGATAAAATAACTGATAAGACTTATTTTATAAGATAATATTAATTCTAGTCATTTTTATTATTATTATTTTTTTTGTCAATTAATCACATTCCAGTGATTCTCTGTTTTTTTTCTCGATAATGAGCCTTATATTGTTTAATAAAATTAAAAAAATATATATATTTTAATTGATATTAAATCCTTATGAAAGAACAAATGTACAAATCGTTAACAAGGTTAAATCGAAATACAAATCATTTAAAAAGTAGATGATATTAACAAACAGGTTGATATTTATAAATGAATGTTATTTGATCGTATCGATTTCATAAATTGAATTAAATTAAAAAATATGCATTCAACTGCTAGTTATAGTGAAGACATACCAAGAGAGAAACATGATATTTTTATACTGTCAAGTATATAAAGTACTTTGAAGTGCATTAAAGTAGATAAAAGCATTTAAAAATAAGTAATTAATATAAAACGAATGCTATTTTGTTTAGAAGTTTTATTGAAAAGCTGATTTAATTAAATACTAGAAGATTTTTCTTATAACTCCTTGAGGCTATTTAGAACCGGTTTCTATAAATGGGATACGGAAATTATCGTTGTGTTATCAGTTAATGAAAAATTTGTGACTTTGTAATAGTCACTATGAAAAGATTTATTCTTCAAAAATAACGATGCTTTTTATAGCGTGATCAAAGATTTTTCTAGTTGAGAAACAAGATTCATCGGATCAGGTTTCGAACATCTTGGTCTTTAGATTCCACTAGAGAACGGTCAAATACCAATGATTATTGTCCATGTCTTCATAAACATCTATTATTTTGAATACGGCTGAAACATAGTTTATCCCATAAATTGTCTGGCTTTTGAATGAAAAAGTATCTGAAGTTTGATCCGTATTTTTTAAAAATTTATGATTTTCATTCTTCTGTCAGTAATAAATTTTTGGCAAATAAGATACTGATTATTTGGAAATATATACGAACTTCTTACTGAATACAAACTTTTAATCGTTTAAATCTTTTCAATTTCTTCCATGATCATTCGTCGTTCATAGTAAACAGTTATATTTGAAGTAAAAGAAGGGCAACAATATTGTTCTTTTCCAAACTAATTACAAAGAACAAAAGTAAAAAGACGAAATATAATAAGTACATCGATGTGTTCGGTTCATAACTGATCGAGGAATAAATAATGAGTATACAATCGAATAGGATCAAATGACTAATACATTGAAAGAGCAAATGTATCCAGCACATTACATAATGTTTGTATAGAAGAAGGAATCTCTGTGAGTACATTTAGTAGAATTAGAAAGGATATAAATGCGGCAAACTATGCGATCATATCTCGTTTTGTCTTTTATCTTTGTTAGATTGAGTAACATATCAACATTCAATTTTTGTACTACTATATTCCAGTTATCAAAATTAACATGTGCCAGAGGGCAGTACGACCGAAGATAAACATTCAAGGACATATCTTACTAGCTTAAATAACTTCTTTATCTTTATTTGCTGAGATAATAATAGTAAAAATCCTTTCTACTTTTGTTTCATTCGACCATACCTGATACTGGATGTGAAGAAAGAAGGAATAGACATTGATCGAGAATATAATTCACTTGATTGAGATTTTTTCGAATAGTTGTTTGTAATAGATTGTACTTAACTTGTATTAACCATAAGTTTATCTAAATAATACAACTTGTTACACAACTTACAATTGAAGTTTTATAGAAAGATATATATAAGAGAATAAATACTTCGACCCCAATGGTATAGACCATTTGTAACTCCTACAACACAGCTTTGGTTTCAAGATAATACAAGAAACATTCAATTTAATAAATTTTTTGTAAAGCATTGTATGTTATCATTTTATTTGTAAAAAGGGTTTTCTCATGATTTATCAACAAGAGCTTTTTTTACATCCAATCTTTGGAAGCTTTCTGAGTAAATTCGAGAGCCATTCTGTGATCCCCACTAGTTGACGAAAATTTCGAAACGAACTTTCATTTTCTTTATTCTTTGTTCATGGCACAATTGTAGATTTTTACAATACGTTTTTTTTCTACAGCTCGATGATCTGCTTTGGAAGATGATAAATAAATATACGTAGAAAATAAAACCTATCATATTGATTGATACGAAGAGCTTTGTTTCATATTCTGTATAGAAATGCATCTTGACTATACCACAAAATGGAAGATTGATCTGAATAAGTTTACTTGAATTCAGCTAAAAACTTCATTTCTTCATGGTTATCTTTATAATGTGCGAGACAGATCTCATATCCTCTTTCTTTATAGATAAAATAATCCCTCTAAACAACTGATCATATACAAATAGGACTTCTTACAGATTAGTTTTTGTGAGAATCTTCAAGAAATATTGTTCTACTACTTCGAATCCTAACAAGTCAGGATAGATCTTTTTAGTATCTTTACACAATTGTTGACAGAGAGATACGATGAATTTATACAAATCATGGTCGTCGGAAAAAATCACCAATACAATTCTAATACTTCTCTTCATTAGAACAGAAAATGTAGATGGAGTTAATTGGACTAGACTTTTACACGATTGAAACGAACTGTTCTCCATAAAAGAAACAACGTATGCTAATGTATTCAATTCTTAGTGACCCCTTCTGTTATTTGGTTTTTCTACAAAGAATATCTGATAAGTGCGAAAGCACTTCCTTACTCTTGAAACCTCTGTATATAGAATAATAAGATCAACCAGAACTTTCTCAATACTAAGAATGTATGCGTCCCCCTTCCAACATTGAACTGAACATGACCTTTTCTTAAAAATTAAGAAGTGCTTGTTTAAACGATGTTCGCGGTTAAATATAAAGTGAGGAGGAGATCTATAAAAAATTCTTCAAATATCCGAGTCTTTCCAATTTTTTTAGAGAAGGTCCGAGCCTTCCCAAGCTTAAAGAATTTGCTAGCTCCCACTCCATGTAGTATTCGAAAAAATTTGTTGAATCACAGGTTTCAAGCGACTAAAAGAATGTATTAATATATATTTTATTTGAAATGTCTGCATAAAAAATTACATACACTCGTGATCAGTTAACAATCAGATTTTGTTGGCATTATGTCGACATCTCTCCTATAGTTTTGTGGAGATTCAGGAAGCCCGTTATTTCCTTATTGCTCATATCCATACTGCATCCATATTTATTCTAAAAAATGCAATCTTGAAATTGATTATGAATATATAATGAAAATGTAAATATACTTCGAAACAACGAAATGTAGTTTTTTTGCTAGTTGTCGTCCATCCACAATATACCAAGTTTACTTAAGAAATGACTAAGTAACATGTATTTTTATTCATTCTGTGTACACAATGTTTAATGTTGGATCTTCCGAAGTGAGCCAAAGTCTGCCACTCTCGATGTGATTTGAATTTCAACGCGTTGACAGTAGCGAGCTTTAGTTCACCAAAATTCAGTTCATTTCTGACGATCTTAATGCTTTGATATATGTATGGAGATTTAGAAAACTCATTGGATTTTATACAATATTTTCTAATAAGAAAAAAAGAAAGATTTCAGGTGCAATCTCGTTTATAGACCATTCTAACTTCAGCTTTGTAATATAACGAAAATAACAACAGAATGACTACGCCATTAATTGACTACAAAACATGTTACTTTTTTAGATGCAGCAGTGACTCATTATATGAATGTTATCTTATCAAACGCTGTTTATTGTTGCACACACATCCACTACCTTTATTGAATATTTCTGTTTTATTCACGTGAAAATTGAGAATATTATGCTTTTTTTTAATTAGATAATATGAGTGTGGAAGTATACAGTGAATGTCGCATTCAGTTTACTCCTATTAATGGCAAAAACATAAATTACAATCGATGTCTCATAGAATTGCGTCAATATGACATCGGTGATTACGCTTTACGTGCTATTGATTTAAACGACCGTAAATCAGTAAGAATAGTTAATAGAACAAATATTATTTTTTCGTATTGTTAATTAATAGGAAATATTTAATTGCCGTCTTGTACGCCGTGATCAATACCAATTTGCACCATCGATTGATCAACCTGATACAATCAATGGCACTAAAGGAACATGTCGATTATGGTTAAATAAAAATGCACGTGATAAATTTCATGAAATATTACGAACATGTCTCGAAGAATTTCTAATTATTAAAGAAAATAATACTGATCTTTCATTGCAACAGCATAATCAACCAAAATCAAACGCATTTTTAAATGACTTAACTACACAAGAAGATGAACCTTATTATCGAAATAATGAACAGTTTGATTGTATTCTTTGTATGGAAACAATCGGTAAAGGTGAAGGCATTTTATTTCGTAATTGTCTTCATTCATTGTGCAAACAATGTGTTGTACAAATGATTGAAACAAGCACAGATCCAATCATTAAATGCCCACATGATAATTGTAATACAGTTATAGAAGAAAGGGAACTTCGAGGTGTAAGGATTGACGACAATCTAAGACATTTTCTTAAAATTTTTTTATATTTCAGGTTGTTAACGATTTAAAAGCTGATCAAAAAGTGGTTGATCGTCTTCATGATGTTGGTATGCGTTTTGCTGAGAGTCGTAATAAAACGTTTCATTGTATTACACCCGATTGTACTCATTGGTGGTTCATAGAACCAGAAGAAGCCAACAATATGATATATTGTAATGTAATTATCTTTTCTTATAAAATGTAAAAAAAATAATTTTGAAATCTTTTCAAGATGAGAATGAGGACAAATCTTCTTTTATCTTTCTGACGATAGATAAAGGACTTTATATTATTTGATTGTACAATTTAGATAGAAAATAAACTTTTTTTTTAAATTCATGTCAGAAATTCACATTTTATATGCCATGTTGTTATAGGGTTGTAAACATTGGATTTGTCTATCGTGTTCAGTAATACATGAAGGACAAACTTGTAAGTGTACGCAATTTTAAATGTATCTATTCGTTTATTTTATATGTAGGCCGTGAGTATCAAGATATGAAGTTGCGAGAAACGAATGAAAGTAATGTTCGTCAAGATACAGAACATATAGAGGTAAAAACTAAAATAAAGATATTCAATTAATTTATTTTCTTTTATGAAGGCAATGATTAAAAATAAAGAAGCTATGTATTGGTATGACCTCTTTACTGTCGAATTAGTTTATGACTCAATATAATATAATATAATGTTTTTATTTATTAGTCCTGGTTGTCGTGCTATAATCCAAAATATATCTGGCTGTGATTGGATTCAATGTAGTCAATGTAAAATGGAAATTTGTGTTAGTAATATTTTCATTATTTGTAATATAATATTATTTTATTCTTTATTCTTTTATTTAGTGGCCAACGCAAGGTCCTCGATGGGGTCCAAAAGGACGTGGCGATACATCAGGAGGATGTCGATGTCGTGTTGACAATGGTAAACTTTGTGTACCAAATTGTCAAAACTGTCATTGATTAATTACTGTTTCTATACCGACTCGTTTTCATTCTACATATCTTTAACCTCAGTTTGACGGAATGTGCTTTCAAATTCAAAAAATAGCGATGAAATTTTGTTTCATTTCTTTCTCAGTCAAGATAAAAGGAATTTTTATTTGTCATTTCGTATAAATATAAATAAGACTTTTTTAAAAATATTAATTATCGAAAGCTTTTAGGAGAGCATCAGCGAGACGAGCTGCCACGCTGACTACCGATAAAATGTTGATTTTGGTTTTAATTATCTAAAACAATAGACCATTAATAGGAGTTCTTAAATCCAAAATATTAGATCTCTCTGATGTTCCTGTGAAAAATGCCAGAGCATATACGTGACACAGCTCTCGACACCTCATAAAAAAATGACTTTTTTTGGGTGTGTCTCGTATTTTTCATTTTTCTTTGCAATAGCTCGTCGATTTGAGACTGTGGACGTCTCAAAAGATGTAGAAATGGTTTTTCAACAAAATCAACTGATGTTTAAAATTTTAATATTATCTATTAACTGATAAATGCCATTTAATCATTGTGTAACATATTTATTTAGTTTATGTTGGTTTAGTCACAGAATTTTAATCTTCTAAGGGTCATTGATTCTTTTTTCATTGAGAGTTTTGACACTGTAAAATCTTTCTAAAATAACAGCATCAAAAGGCAATGTATTACAGTGAATTTATCAAGGCATGCATACAACAGGTAAGTCTGATAATTTGAAATGACGGTTTTTTGCGTAGGTCAACGATCTGGATACGATCCACATAATACTGTGAAGATAATGGAAACAAAATAAATATGTTACACAAGGAGTAAATGCTTATGTTTCTCAATAATTGACGTTTTCTCATGCACTATCGATAAAATTACATTTTTTTACATTCCAAAAGAGTAGTTTGAATTTATGCTCGTTCTAAATAATATAACAATTCATTCTCAATCAAATGAAGTTGTTCGCGATCTAGAGGAACTATTTCGGCAAAGGAGATTACTACCAACAATATATCTTTATTTTGAGGATTCTCATATTATTTTATTGAGAAAACAGACTAGCATAGATTTCAGGAAAATCAATGCCATTTTAGAACTACAAAAGTTAGAGAGGTAAGCCTTGCGTCACTCTGTACAGAAGTCTCTAGTTTATCTGTTACGTAGTTATGACCTATAAATTTCTGTTGGACTTTAAAAATCATGACGTATTCATTGAACGATTAACATTAATGAAACTCTGAATCTCCAAAGATTTCCAGTATGCCTTGGTGAATATATAGAGCACTCATAGACCTACATAATGGTGAAAATTGCAACTCTCTAATTCGTTCCCCTCTTGAGTTTTTGCAAAAAATATCCACGATTGTTCTTTCTTTGGACAGGCCGTAGTAAGCAGTAAAAGATATGTAGAGAAAAATTTAGTTGAGGTTCACGGTAATTCTATAAATCATTCGACCCAGTTCAGTTTTCTTAGAAAATTTGTTCGAGATGTTCATTTTCATGCACTATTAACTTCTAATAAATGCAACATAATGACGTTTTTGTTATCTTCTACTGATTATCTATCGTTCTCTTCTTTATATGCACTTTGAATCTGACAGTTCTGACGAAGAACTTGCGGATAACAAGAAAACTACACAGAAAGCAAAATAATCATTCTGCAGTATCGTGAAAGTCTTGTCCGGTCTTTACTGCTTCGCACACTAATCGAGAAGCTGAAACCTGGTCCAAGACAGCAATCAGCAAGTTATTCGAAGCGCGAAGAAAAAGGAAGATCTACGCGCAATGTTGATAGATGGTACATTGGCTGCTATACGAAGGGACGACCTCAACAGTCAAGAGAGGCCAGCCGTGCGGTAGCAAAGAAAGTAAAAACATTTTGTTCTGACTGTAATAATTTTTTTTACCTTGAGTGTTTTAATGATAAGCATGATGCTATGCAGTAAAGAATTCAAACAAAGTACTAAAGGCAGCACAGTTGACTCCATATATTTAGCCTCCTACTTAAGAAAAAGTAAAAGAAAATGCTTTTCTAAAATTTCTCGTTAAACTATAGTGTAGCTCACCAATGAGCTACATCGGGTCGAATGTGTTAATGAATAATTACTGTGGTAAAATAATTTTTATTCAAAGAATAAATGAAAAAAAAATTTTTTTTGGAAAAGCTTTAATGTTATCAGCAGTACTACTGCTAATAATGATATTATTGGAAATGATTGTAGAAATCAAATAGTTGAATAATCTCTTTTAATATCAGCGAAGATAATGATAGTGAACTACGAACATACAAGTAGGAAATTTATCTTTACTGAGCTTCTTACCATAGTAAATCAGATGGTTCATACTTATTAATAAATGATTTCTCAAGATAGTGATATTGACAAAGTTGAAAGAAAAAATAGACTAAGTCTTTTGATCAAATTAATGTAGACATCATGGTATTTAATTTTCGCGCTGACTGTTGTAATTTCATTATAATTGATTCAACTGTTCTTTTATACCTAGGACAAAAAACCACGGTCGTAAACGATCGTAATTTTCTCATATACTGTCGTATATGACCGTTTATGGAGGCCGTAGCATTCGACCTGGGTAAGGTTGATGATTGCTTTTAATACATTGGACGGTACCATGCGTTTTTATAACAGCTTCATAATTTTTATTTAATAATAAATTTTGTTTAATTCCAAACAACTTTTAACATCTAAATTAAATGCAGAACGAGATTCACCATTACCCGTTGTTATAGCTCGTTTCTATGAGCGTGAACCTTTATTTAGATGTCCCCCCTTTAAAAGAAAGTACACCCATATATATATATAACATAATCATACAAAAAGTGAACACTAGAGGTATCGTAAGAGAAGAAGAAGAAAGACAAATAACATATGATGAGAGAAGATATCATGTCCAGGGATGAAAAGAAAAGAAATATAACATGACCTGGAGCCGCTAACACCTGTTTTTGATAAATATCAACGTCGCCTAAAAAATGCTTATATATTTGAATAAATAAAAATTTCTTTTGTTACCTTGTAGCATAACAAGCAATGAATCTAGGTATTCATTTTCTTTCTTTTTAATATGAACATCGCTTGATAGGATTAAATATATAAATGCAAATATTAAAGTCATTGAACTATCAACCATGTTTTATTTTATTAAAAAATAATTGTGACGACGATGTTCTTACTAAGGACATCATCAGACACGTATGAGTAAAAGGCGGTTTATAAGATGTATATATATATATATATGTGAGAAAAAAAATTTTATTAATCATAATGGAGAATTTTCTTAAACATGTCAATGTAGATGACGCATCGTTCTCTCCCTTGCATTGGAAGGTTTAAGAAAATTCTCCATTATGACTAATAAAATTTTTTTTCTCTTATGTATATATATATTTTGTACACCGTCTGTCACTCATACGTGTCTGATGATGTCCTTAGTAAGAACGAAACGTTACAATTATTTTTAATAAAATAAAACATGATTTATAGTTTAATGATTTTAATTTTTGCATTTATAAATTCAATTCTTTCAAGTGATGTTCATATTATTAAACCCCTTGGGAAAAAGTATGGTCGAGATATAGTGAAAGAGGTGACGAAATTAGAAAATGTTATTAAAAATTTATAAAAACAAAATGTGACGAAGACTTCTTCGTACCTGTCTCATTTATCATCTTATTCCAAATTTCGTTCGTTTTAAACTTTGGAACACTAGATATATGAAACATAATACTTATTATCAACATCATCATAAATATCTACAATTAGAGTACTATCAAAAATCGAGAAATTCATTAAAACAACAACTAGAAGTAGAAGCTTTAATAAGACCTTTGCAAAATAAGACAAATTCAATAGAATATGAATTATTAATTCAACATTTTGAAATAAAAATAGAAAAATGGTCAAAAGGTGATGAGAAACAGCATCTTAAAACAAGTACATAACCCTATGAAACATCTTTGGACAATAGTCTTACTGAATGTATACAACGAACAGTAAATCAAGCATTAAAAATAAACAAAAACAAGAAAATTATTAATGTAACCAAGAATGAACTTATTACTTTCAAATGCTTGATAAAAGATCAACATATCGTGATTATGAAAGCCGATAAAGAATCTGCATGTGTAATTATGCATAGAGACCATCATAAATCCAAAATAATTGAATTATTATCAACAGGCAACCCATTTAAAAAGATGAACGAATTATAAAATGAAAGAGGAAAACCAAATACTATTGAACATGTTGTAAAGACAATGGAAAGTAAATCAGATTATAGATTGAAGGAATTGAAAAAAAAAACAATCACAAGATGATTATGATTATATTGATTACACGGAATCACGATGTTCAGTATTACTTTGTAATGCTAAGGTCCATAAAGAAGGAATGCCATTGAGACCTATAATATCAACAACTAATAGTTGTAATTTTAAATTATCAAAATATCCAACAGAGTAAAAAATGCTCGACAAAAACCAAAGTCTTATGTGAAAGATTCTTTTTCATTTGCTCGACTTATTGAACTAAAAAAACCAGCCGTTAACGGTATAATGATAAGTCTTGATGTAGAATCTCTCTTTACTAATGTACCAGTCTACGAAGCAATAAAATTAACTATTAAGATCATTACAGACAAAAAGAAAGTTGATAAAAATTATATAAAATTAACAACAAAAGATTTGAGAGATTTATTCCAATTAACTGTAACAAATACACCATTTAGATTTTACAACCAATTATATTTGCAAGTAGATGGAGTTAGTATGGGGTGTACATTAGCTCCGGTACTTGCCGACATATTCATGACCTATATTGAACAACGAATTGAAGAATACGAGCATTCAGATAAAATAAAATTATATCTGAGATACGTTGATGGGACATTTATCATCTTTCATGGCAGAGAAACAGATGATCAACAGCTAGTTGAATTTGTTAATAAATTATATCATGAACTAAGAATCACATGTGAAACAGAAAAAGATTTTGAATCATCATTTCTTGACGTAAAAGTGATAAAACAACGATATTTAGAAAGAAAACACATACTGGTCAATTGTTACATTGGCAGTCATGCTAAGTAGAGAAATGTAAAATTAGTCTGATTAAGACATTAACATTTCGAGCACTGAGTATCTATTCTTCTAAAAAACTATTAGAAGATCAATGTGAGCTGATTGAGCAAACAGTGATCCGTAATGAATATCTAGCCTACTTAGTCAAGAGAAAAATTAAAAATACTATTGAGCAATATCACAGTATAAATACATCAATAGTTCGAAACAAAATAAAACAGGACAAAAAAAGCTTTTCATACCCATCACTTACTATGGTGATGAAACAATCATCATGGCTAATAATATAAAAAACGTGATTAAATCATTATTTCCAACAATTGAGATTATTTTTGGATATAGGAAAGGACCAACATTAGCAAAACTATTCACAAAGAATTTCAAAAGGAAAGAACCGATAGAATAGTAGGAGTTATTTATAAACTTAAATGTAAGACTTGTGATCAAGTATATAATGGTCAGACAAGACTAAATATAAGTGCAAGGATGAAACAGCATAAAGAAGGATTACGTAAACTCGAAACATCAAGATCAGTAGATCATACGATTAATAATAAAAACCATCTAATCGACTTCAGTAAGCCTGAAATCATTGGATGAGATACACATAGAAAAAGACCTGCCTCTAAGTTTGAAATCAATTTAACAACTAATTTCTACTTAGTTTTTGATGCTGAATCTGAATAATTCATTTGTGGAAGCTGAAACTAAAAACTAAATTAAAAGCTTGGCATATTTCGAGAAAGGATGTGTTTTTCTCAAAAAACGACATTTTTCGAGTATTTCTTATTTTTCAACCAGAAGAAGGCATTTGCTAAGGCTAAAAAGTGAATTTTCAGTATCAGCAGCTGAAACTATCAGATGATGTAAAAATAACACAAAAAAAATTTTCATTTGAAATTCGAATTGACAGCACTTTACACAAAAGAAATAATTTAAGACTGATTTGTTCATAATAGAATATATGCAAAATAAATTATATTATTTTTAACTACAAGGTGTCGCAAAAGTTATGATCACTTAAGTTTTTCGTTTATCTTTACTATTTAATTAAATTGCATCAACTTATTTTTTTTGAATGATAGGTGAATTCATCAACTTTTTTTCATAAGAACAAATTTCATAAGTATTGTTCTAAGATATTGTCTTTTAGTGAAATACAAAAATATAGACTTCTATTTCCAGAAAAATAACGAATGCGACAAGTTGAATGACTGTATATTGTATTTCAATTTTCATTCACATAATACATTCTATTAAAAAAACAAAATATACCAGAAGATAGAGACTGAAAAGCTCTAATTTATACAAAGTACAGCTTATTTTATATGTAAGATAAAAGAAAGGGACTTGGTTATTGTAGAAAAATAATCACATTTTCGGAACGGCGAACAGTGATCGCACGGTATTTTAAACACAAAAGGTGTATATATAAAAATAACTTGTTCTTTGTAAATTGTAGAGATTTTCATGCAGCATCTTGTAGTATATTTTATTTCTTTCTTAAATAAAGCATATAGGCTGATGAAAAGACGAAATAATAAAAATCGAACTCATCTTGCACCAAAATAAAACATCTTTTTCATACCGTCCAAATTTAATTGCTCAAAATTGTGTCCATTTTAGAACCGAAAAATGCAAATATGAAATAAACAGTCATACGTAAATTATATAACTTTACACTCTATCTTCTGGTATATTTTGGTTTTTTAATACAATGCATTCAGTAAATGAAAATTACAATACAATGTGCTACATCCGTTATTTTCTGAAAATAGAAGCCTATATTTTTGTATTTCACTAATAGACAATATCGTAGAACAATATTTATGAAATTCGTTTATATGAAAAAAAAATTGATGCATTCACCTATCATTCAAAAAAAATAAGGTGATGAAATTAAATTAAATAGTAAAGATAAACGAAAAACATAAGTGATCATGACTTTTGGGACATCCTCTATGCTTTTCTAGAAATAAAGAGATATTTTATTATCACACAATGGTTTACTCTTAGCCTTATAAATCTAGATAATTTCACGGTGTATATTTAAAAAAAATCAAGATTTTGTAGTTTATCTAATTTTGATATGCGTGCAAAACAGATAGTTTGCAAATATTATGATATATTTACTATATGAATTCATTTTATATCATAAACAATTATAAAGATCAATAAAAGTTTAAAGTGAACATGTGCTGAATCAAGTTATACTTTGTCATAATTGAAATCATAAGTCTCTATGAACTTTAAATTAAACGTTAATATTCATATCAAGATCACAAGGATTTTTTTATAATAAATTGTCACTCACTATGCTGTATATAATACTGAACAAATGTGAAGGTTTTTTTTGTTATCTATAATGTCAAAGTCAAAAAATGATACTTCCATCAATGAAGTACTTGGCATAGAATCGGATTTGATTGTATCTTTCTCTGTACGATTTTGGCTTTTTTCATTTTATAATATTTTATTAATTTTATGTTTTCTGTTTGTTTTATATTATCTTTTATTCATGGGAATTCTTCGTCAAGATTTAAATTATTATGTTTTTATAATTTATCTATTTATTGATTTGGTTTAATATAAACTAATTGATATTTTATTAATTCTTCATTATTATAGAATTGATGGCACTTGGCAAATTATTCTCATAGTTTCACAATTTTAATTCTTTTTAGATTTTGAACTTTATACAACACAAGTAATAATTTTTGCTCGAACAATAATAGAAAGACGTATACTTTTATTTCAAGTTCGTTTATTAATACCAAAAAAGCGACGATTTCTTTTTCATTATTTTTGATAATACGTCTACTCTATTGCTTTATTTAATATAGTACTATAAGATTATATCCATTTTGTGGACATTTAAATTATCTATTTACAATCAATGGTGTATTTGTACTTTGTAAACATTTAAAAATCCAATATTTTCTATATTAGATCTTATATGTCAACGAATAATTCCAATATTCATTATTATCACTTTTAGTATTAAACTTCTTAAACGTATTTTATGAAAAAGAATTCGTATAAATCGAACGATTCAAGTTTTATCGAGTTCTATAACTTATTTTCTCTATTTCTATTTCCATGGATATTTTTACAATTCTGCTATTTATTTGAATTATCGACAGATAAAAAATGAAATATGTTATCGGTTATACTTATCTTTTGAGTTATTATGTTACATTCATTCTTCCATTTGTTTGTTGTAGATTTTTACCTGAATTAAAAAAAAAGACTTTTTCTGCCATCAAAGACAGTCTGTAATTGTTTCTCAATAAATAATGATCAAACAGGAACATATAATTTTAACAATTGTTATTCTAGTAATAATAAACACTTTCATGCAAATTCTAGACAACTCCATTGTAATGTAGATAAATTGAAAGTCAGACTGATACACTATTAATTATAATTTTGTTGTTTTATTTATTTTCGTTAAGAGAAAAAAAATCAATCAAATATTATTATCGATGAAATGATACTAAACCTTTATACACAACAAGATATACTTTAAAAAAGAAGTTGTAATCACAAATTCTTTCGTTATTGACCTATGAAAAAATATACTTCATTTATTATTTTACTGAATACATATAGAAAAATAAAAATGAAAACAACAAGAAGGCAATAATAATATAGTTTCTATCTTGCATGGCTTCGGAATTCTTTTTTATTTTTAATCAACTGTTATTGAGTCACAAATATGTGCTTATATTTTTCGCATGGAAATGAAAAACATGACAAGCGACAAAAAGAAAAATGGAAATATATGAAGCCATTATTTATCTATTGAATTAAAGAAATAACTTTATTCATATATTTCTTTTTTGATTAGATTCCTCATTTTTAAATAAATACAACACAATATAATCAATCATGATTTTATTTGAAAAAGAAGAAAAAAAAGGGAATAGTGTGTGAATAATATATTACTTGTGCAACATATCAAGACATGTAAGTCAGAGAAAGTTTCAAAAAAAAAGTAAAGAAAATGAAAATTTGTTCAAAAACGGGAATTTTTCAATAAATAAAATATATTTATTTTTAACAAATATGAGCTTTGAATTTGTATTACAAAATGTATTTTACTATCTATTGATAAATCTTTTATATTTAGGTCTGTAGGACCAGCTCGTGTTCAAACTCAACAACCACAACCACAACCACAACCATATTTTCGTCCAATAAATAATAGTTTTAATTTATTACCAAGTGAAAAAGTCTATCGAGAATGGGAATATCAAGATAACATATGTTGTTGTAATAATGGATATTATACGGCTCTTACGGATATTCGACTTTTAACTCGATATCAAGAATATGTTTGTGGAACTTGTTCTGAACCTTCACATACAGATTCGGCTATTTTCTTACGTGATATTGATCAAATGCGTGAATGTCGTGGTGAACAACCAACTTTTTTCTTTCTTCTATGGATAACATTAATATGTGCATGGCCTTGTTATGTTACACGTCGTATTTTTTGTCCAAAACCAAAATGTCTTGAACTGTTTGGTTCATTTGGTTCAGAAATAGTACGAATTAAAAAAGAAGATATGCCAATAGCTCAAGTTGATATATCAACAGCGATTATTAATAGCAAATTAGTTGGCCGATCTTAAAGAATAAATACAAAACTTTACTTTTTTTGTATTCAATCATATAATTATACATAAATAAATTTCAATAATTTTTATCACAGAGTGAAAATATAACTTGATTGATAGAGAATATATTGAAAAGAAAATTTACAAGATAATTGATATTACA
>JAJEKB010019901.1:0-10264 GCA_022393335.1 Macrotrachela quadricornifera
TTTTTCTATTAAAAAACTAATAATTATAATCCATATTTATAATCGACATTTTAAGATAATAATATCAGACTGAATAGCTATTTCTGCAAAATGCCAAGTGAATCAAATTATAAAGTAGATAGTTTACTGCGCTATATTTTTGTTTTATTACAAAACTATTAATCTACACAAAAGAAAAAACATGAAAAATGTACGGTCGAGTTATGAATACAATGAAATTCAATTGATGAAGGTCAAATAATCATTTACATATGTAAACAAATTAGCTTACCCTTCATATAGCAAAGTAGTAGATCAATTATGTATATCATATATTTTTTTGTTCATTTATAAATGAATCGTATGTTTTACTTTCTTATACAATCTAATCGGTAATCATTTGTACGGAGATAAACGATTGTACCCGGATAAGAATGATTAACGTAATTTTTCTTTTCGAGCTCATTGTGTTGTCTAATGGATTTCGGCATGACTATAGCAACGACATGATAGTGTTCACTTGTTTATTTAAATGATTAAGAGGCATCTGATAAAATAAGAAGACACTTTTTCTATGATATTTTCACCACTATAATTTAAATACAGTATATTTTTAATAATTTAATAGGACTCTTATTTATACATATATTAATTTCGATGAATAGAATTATTATTTCTTTTTTTAGTTTGAAGTAAAGTATCGTACTGCATGCGTGACAAGATAGATAAAAATAGAAATTTACTCAACGCACTTTTGTTTTTGCCACTATATATTATAATTATTATAAAATAAAGAAAAACATAGATATAGCAGTGTAACATTAGGATATATTTTTGTCTTCATTGTACTCTATGATTTATGTTGCAGAGAACTGAATATTTTAAACTAACTTGAATATTATATTCTATTCTCTTTTGAATTGAAGATTAAATAAGAAATATAACACGAACTAACAGCACTTATCTAGTACAACAAGTATTTTGTATTAAATAAAAATTTGATGTACTTCTGTTATTATTAACATTATGTTTATAACAAAAATCACAAATGACAAGGTTTATGTTTGCCAATTTTAATCATAAGGACAGATGTATGAGTTTTCAAGTCCTCTCGTTTTAGAGCACATCTTGATGAGTTTCCGAAGTAACAACATATCATTAAATAGAAACAGTTTTTCCGTAGCTATTATTACTGAAAATGCCTCTATTCTTTTATATTTTCCTCATGATCTCGTACGATAGACTTTGTTTTTTAGCTGTTAGAATCTATTAATAAAACTAGATAATTATTATTCATACTTTTAAACAAATTGCATGTTAATAAAATGAAATTTGAATAATGTCAGGAAACATCTACAAGCCCTATTAACCTGTTCAATCATGTACAATGCTATCCGACCCATGCAATAATAAGTATGTAAGCTAACGAAAAATTCTCTATTTGTATATAGAATGAATAGAAGTAGCTGCAGAAGAATAGGTCATAGGAATATACTTCTTTGTACACTATCATATGTAGACCTATATTTACTATTACAATGCAAGAATTGAATACCATAGATAACTATTTTTATTCTATAGATTCTTTCAATTATAAGCGAAGAAAAATAATCACGAAATAATGAACAGGATATCTTGAGCATTTGATCGATGTTATCTACTCAAGTTTCACGCGATCATGTATAGATGCCAATTATGGATAGAATCAATCATACAAAAAGTTTCTTATTAAAAAAACTAATAGAAAAACAACTAAAAGAAATTCTCATAAGACATATATACTTATTGAAAAATGTTTTTTTTTATGAGAAATCATTGAAAATAGAATGTTTACCTTTTATAGGCAAAAGAAAGAATTGCGTTATTTTTTTATATGTAAAGATGAAATAATTCTTAGTTTCTATTATTGAAATAGCCAAAACGATCAATTATTCAGTAGTAAATCAAATAATCCGTTACGTATTCTCTAACCACTATATATTAATCTTAAAAATTCATTATTAATAAATATTTTCTGTATACTAAAAATCTATGCCTCGTTAGTATTAAAAACAATATATTTATGATTCTCGTATTAATCATTCTTACTACTTGTAAATGAGTCTAACAAATTCAACAGGATATCCAATTAAATCCTCGTAATTATTGCTGAACTTATCTTTCATCAATAGTACGTTACTCATGAATTCGAAAAAAGTCATAATTCAAAAAGAATAAATCTTCATCTTTATATTCTCTATTCGATATTGAAATGAATATCAAAATTTAAAACAAATAATTTTGGAAACTATTCAAAAAGCAAATATTATTTATTTTTATTTTTTATTTATTCAAAAAAAAAAAGAAAACGCATTGAAAGAATTTTATTAAATATTTCTTTGTAAAAAATAAAAGATAAAATAAAATATATTAGAATAAATAAATGAAGAGAAAATTAAATCACATGCACGCTTGTCTAGTCAAAATTTTTATTAATATTTAATCGAATTAAAAAGCACCACCATTTCTACGTTGATGTGCATATTCCTCACTTTTATTTGAAGCTGATTTTTCTTTTGTATTTGTTTTATTCATTGGAACATTAATTGATGATGATGATCCGCTTATCATAGGTAAATTATTGGTTTGTTCTGATTGTTTAAGAACAGTTAATTTATTTCGATGAGTGGGTAAGGCACTATGTGAAGTATTATCATTTGGAATTAAATCAATAGCATATTGTAAACATATACGTTGAACATTAACTGCATCCGTATGATGAAATGGAAGTGTTGGACGAAGAATTAATAATTTACCACCTTGTGGTGATAAACTACGTGCAAGAGCAGATGATTTTGATATATTTCGTCGAGATTGATGGTGTTGTTTTGGTAATAATTCTTCAACTCTAAAATGAATTTTTATTAAAAAATATGAATTGAAAAGAAATAAATATCAAATAACCTAAATGAATCAGCTGATAAATAAAGTGGAAGATTCTTTTTCGGTGATGTTTTTCTTGGACGTAATTGTGATTTACGTGTTTGAATATTTTTTTCTGTATTAGTAGTTGCTCGTAATTCATGATATTGTTCACGTTCCATACGTCGAAAAACACATTCATATGTTTGACATGTACGTGAGATACGTTTTGGACGACGACGTTTCTTTTGTTTCTCACTGATAATTTGTTCTGTATCCGATTGGGTATGACGATCATGATGGTCAATAGTTTCTTCAGGTGTGATTCGTTTTTGTTCAGTTGATTTAGGACGTTCAATTTGTGCTTCTTCAGATATTTCTTTATTTTCCATGGTTGATGTAGGTGGAAGAATTTGTGGTGGATGTTGAACAGGTTCAAAATATTGTTGAGGACTTTGTTCAACGAATGCTTCAGCTGTTGTGCGTGTAGTTCCATCCTTATTTGTACCAGCAAATTTCTTAACAACAACAGTAACATTAACATTGACAGGATCTTTGTCTTTAAGAGGATCTTTTGATTGTTTAACTGTACGTCTAACAATGGATGTATCTGTATCAGGTAATGTATCAGGAGTTGTTAATGTTTGTTCTTTATTTGATGCACGTCGACGTATTGTATGAAGATGATCCGACATTGGTTTTGTTGCTTTTAATGGCTTTTGAGGAGTTAATTCTAAAATAAATTAAACTATAAATTATAATCAACTTCTCATGAAGCATTAATAGTTAGATACTATATAGATGTATCCTTTTTGATAAGTCGTATCCTATATTTGGAATACAAATTGTTTCACTATTGAAAATATGAATCTGATGCTTAACATATACAATCACAATATTGTTTCTCTAGTCTAAAAATTAGCATTATAAATTTCTTTTTTCTATATGTTAGTTTATACAATAATTTAGGATTAACTTAATTGAATATATGTGTATAAAATCTTCAATATTTTTACGGATAAATCGTAGACAGTCAATAATTTCTTTAAAAATGATACGAGTAAGAATTAATTTTTTTTCAAATCATGTGTATATGGTTTCTTTTCGTCAAACATATTGATCTTTCTTGTTATATATGTAATAAAGAAGAAGGGCAAACAAATGTTTAATATAAAAAGTGTTTACCTTGTTCATCAAAAAAGGGACGTTGTTGTTGTTGTTGTTGTTGGAAATCATATATTTGATCAGTATTTGTTTCAACATCTTTCTTTTTTGGTTTAATATGTCGTCGTTTGTATCGATCAAAATCTGTATTATTTTCTGATGTTGAATCAAGTGATTTATCATCAACAAGACGAATATGAGTTACTGAATCAGCACTGGTACTTCGACGTGACATACCATTCGATCCCTTACGCTTTTGTCGATCTTTTTCGAATAAGAAAAATTAAAATGGTTGAAAATAAATAATATTGGTTACCTGCAGCACTTCGTTTTTTTGCTGTTGAAGTTATTATTGGTGGTGATGGTGGTTGATTACGTTCGGCTATTTGTTCAACATTTGGTGATAGTGGTCTTGGTTGATCTTCACGTGGTGATATAATTTCATCATCAGTTAAATGAATTGATGGTCTTCGTTGATCTTCACGTGATGATACAATTTCATCATCAGTTAAATGAATTGATGGAACAACTATTTGTTTAGTCCAATGTGATCCGCGTTCATCTTCACTAGGTGTTGTTCCATGTGATGATGATACTTGGTTTCTCTCCAATCGATTTGATATTGGTATTTGTTGTTTATTCAATGTTTCTGAACGTCGCGATTTTTCTTGTTGAAATGAAGAATTAACTGGAGGTAATTTTGATGTTGATACAGGTTCATAATCAGAATCTGTTACTGATGTACGCTAAATTAAACAAAAACAAATATATTAGTAATAAAAAAATATTGATAAATAATTTACTTTTCCGTTATGTTGTCGAGCTCTTGGCGAATCCATAATAATGGGTGTAACAACAGTTTCATCAGTATTTAAATTTGAATGTCGTCTTGATTGTTGTCCAGAATGTCGTTGAAGTGGTGATCGATGCTTTTCATTTTCATCAATTGTTGATGAAGATTTTTTTCGTTTATCAATGGATGGTATACGTTCTTGTTTGTGTTTAGTTGTTGTTTGAGTAGGAACATCTGTGTCAGATGATGGAACTCCTTTATATGATGAACGACGGCTATCTTTATTAAAAAGAACAGGAATTGATTGTTGATCTTGTTTGAATGAACTATTACGACGACTTGAGTCTTGTGATGGAGAAATATTGACGATACTTGAGCGACGAGGACTAGAAGAAAATATAATTTTTACAAAAACATAATAAATCTTTTTTTTTTAAATACCTTGATGATACTTGATGTTGACTTTCTTCATGCCTAAAACAAAATAAAATATATTGACTTTTAAGAGTTATTAAACTTACTTAGTAACGTGTTGTTGTCCAGATAAACTTGTTTTTCGACTAGCCGGCTTACTAAAAGAATAAAACAATATTTTTTTTCCAATAATGAAACAAATATTTTTGAAAACCTCGATGATTTTTGTTCTTGTTGATCGGTTACACTTTGCCGACGATCTGATATTTGTTGATCCGAAACATGACTTTCTCGTCGACTTGATATTTGTTGCCCTGGAACAGGACTTTCTCTTTTACTTGGTACTTGTTGTTCAGAAGCCATGCTTTCCTTTCGGCTAGATGGTTTTTGTTCAAATGTACTACTTTCACTTCGACTCGAAGGCTGTTGTTCGGGAGCAATACTTGCTCGTTTACTGGGTGCTTGATGTCCAGAAGCAGTGCTTTCCTTTCGGCTGAGAGGTTGTTGTTCAAGCCCAATACTTTCTCTTCGACTCGAAGGCTGTTGTTCAGGAGCAACACTTGCTCGTTTACTGGGTACTTCATGTGCGGAAATAGTACTTTCCTTTCGGCTGAGAGGTTGTTGTTCAAGTGCAGTACTTTCTCTTCGACTCGAAGGTTGTTGTTCAAGTCCAATACTTTCTCTTCGACTCGAAGGCTGTTGTTCAGTAGCAATACTTGTTCGTTTACTGGGTACTTGATGTCCAGAAGCAGTGCTTTCCTTTCGGCTGAGAGGTTGTTGTTCGAGACCAATACTTTCTCTTCGACTCGAAGGTTGTTGTTCAGGTGCAATACTGGCTCGTTTACTTGGAGCTTGTTGTTCAGAAGCAGTACTTCCCTTGCGGCTAGGAGATTTTTGTTCAAAGACAGCACTTTCCCGTTTACTTGATACTTGTGGTTCATCAGTAAGACTATCTCGTCGACTTGAAACTTGTTGTTCAGGTGCGCTACTTTCACGACGATGAGAAAGTTGTTGTTCATGGGTAATGCTTTCTCGACGACTAGACGGTGGTTGTTCAGGTGCAATGCTTGCTCGACGACTGGAAGGTGATTGTTCAAGAGCAATACTTTCTCGACGACTAGAAGGTTGTTGTTCATGAGCAATGCTTTCTCGACGACTGGACGGTGGTTGTTCAGGTGCAATGCTTGCTCGACGACTGGAAGGTTGTTGTTCAGGAGCAATGCTTGCTCGACGACTGGAAGGTTGTTGTTCAGGAGCAATACTTTCTCGACGACTGGAAGGTTGTTGTTCGGGAGCAATACTTGCTCGACGACTGGAGGGTTGTTGTTCAGAAACAGTGCTTTCTTTTCGACTTACTGGTTTTTGTTCATCGGTAATACTTTTCCGTCGATCGAATGTTTGTTGTTCTTCTGCAGCAAAACTTGCTCGTTTACTTGGTACTTGTTGTTCCAAAGCAACACTTCCTTTTCGACTCGGTGGTTTTTGTTCAAGAACAACACTTTCTCTTCTACTAGAAGTTTGTTGTTCAGGAACAAAACTTTCTTGATGACTAAATAAAAGATAAGAAAATATTTTCTTCAAAATCATATATTTACCTTTCTACTTCATCTTGTTGTTGAGCAGTACTTGCTCGCCGACTGCTAGAAATTTGTGGTGCTTGTTCAATAACTTGACTTTCACGTCGACTAAATTTTCGGTTTAATATTTAAGTAAATTTTAAAAAGATAATTTATTTACCTTAATGGTTTTTGATCAATATTATTTATTTGCTGTTGACTAATATTACTTTCTCTTCGACTTTTTGATGGCAAAACATCTCCGTCAATAACTTTTTCATTACTAATCGTACTTGCTGTTGGACTTTTTCGATCCATTTCATTTAATAATTGAGTATGATCTTGTTCTTCTTGAACAAGACTGCTTCCTACTAATGGATTAATTAGTGCCATCGATTTAACACCTGATGGTGATGGTGGAGGACTATTTAATCTTTCATTATCAAATTCATCTGCTGGAATTTGAAGTTTTTCACCTGATTTAATACGTTTTGTTTGTTCATCTGTTGGTATAAAATGGTTTGTATGACTACTAGTTGGTCGATCTGTCGATGGTTCAAATGAATTGTCATCAGATTTAGGTTTAATAGCACTTGTTGGTCGAGATGTTTGTTGTTGATCATTTTTATTTGTACTTTCTCTTCGTGATGCTGGTGAAATAGTTGCAGTTGGTGGTTCAAAAATATGTTTTTGTTGTTCTTCATTTATTTGATTATCATCCGATGGAACGGGTGAATGCAATTCATTGTTTTTATTACTATTTAAAGATGGACTTATTGTACGATTGTCATCGATTGGTAAATGAATTCTATCATCATCTTTCATTAAATGTGAAGGTGATTGTGATTGTTCAGTAGGAAATGTTGATGATGGTTCAATAGTAGTTGATGGTTTACGTGAATCATTAGGAGTTGGTGATCGTGGACGATTAAATGGTGACATAGCACGTGATGGACGTCGAGCAACAGTTGCTACTTCTTGATTATCACGATCAATATCATTATCCACATCATGGGCTGATTGCGATGGACTCGTATGAGCACGTTTGTCATCATCAGATGTTGCTGGCTAAATAAATACATAAATAAATAAGATGTTTATATTTTTGAAATGCAAATCGAACTTACTTCATCTGGTGTTACATGAACTGATTTTTTACTAGCTGCCGATTGTACTCTTGCAGGTGATGTTGTCCCAAAACGTGTAGTTTCATCAAGTCCATTCTGTTTAATAGCACTTAATGGTCGTTGATCATCATCAATAGTTGCTGTTTTTGTATTAAAAAAATCATCATCATCTGATGGATTCTTTACATGATTTTCTTGATCGGATCGATGTTGATCAATAGAATCATCAATAGGAGCAGTTGTATTTGTTGGTGCTGTTCGAATTCCATAAAGATCATCAGTATCTGATAAACTTTCATCCTGTCGAACAGGTAATGTTAATGGTTGTTCAGTTGATTTATGATGATCAGCTAAAACTGATTCACTCATTGATCGTCTTGGAGCTTCTGTTGAATTATTAGATGCTGGATTCATCTGTATCGATGGATCGGTAATAGCAGGTGTAGAATTATTTACTTGATCATTATACGAATGATTGGATGTTACAGATTTTCGTGAATTATATGTATTATCACCAGATTGTGATTGTATATCATGAATAACACCATTCATTTTTTTTTGAATATCTTCAGCATCAAAATCATTATCATCATGAATATTATTGCTTGTTGAATATTCGGATGTATCTAAAGGTGGTATTGTATGTTCTGATTGAATTTCTTTCGATGTTGGAGGCAAACTAAAATTTGAAAACAATTGTTTTCTTTTTGAAAAAACAAATTTCTTCTCTAATCTGTACTTTAATCCATTAGTATTAACCATATTTTCATCATGATTTTGAGCTGCTGCTTTACTTGCATCTTTTATAATATTTGTTGTTATTTCATCTGCATAAGTTTCCAATCGATGAGATTCGTCTAAAGGAAGAAAACTAAAAGAGATTCATTTGAAAAATTGGTTTACTGGGTTCAGTAGCTAATGGATGATTTGCCAGATAACCTAATGCTTCAAATGTTAGTGACTGAGGTACTTGTTTTGTGTCGATGACTTCGGTCATAATTTTCTTTTGACAATAATGATAATTTTCTAAAACAAAAAAAAGAAACCAACTGACATGCGATTAATAATTGTTAGCCTTGAACAACATTAAACATAAATTGAATAAAAGCTGAAGAAACCTTTCGTTTTTTTTTATATATACATTACTTGTCTTTGTTAAAATACTGTCTATATTTTGCGCACAACGTCGACCACTTCACAACCAGTTACATCTGTCTCAATGTGCATATTGCCATTGATCATACACAATAATAACAGCAACGACGACAACAACAATAGATGCTATAACAATCAGTATGTTTCTACGGTGCTGTAAATGGGATGAAGACTTTCGTTTTCTATTCAAGAGTAGCGAATGAGATGGAGAGAGAGTGAGAGAAGAAAGAAAGAAGAGTGAATGGTAGCAGTAGAGTGAAATGAAATTATTTCATTATATTGATCCAAACTAGCAGATGCAGGGCTGCCACTGAACAAACAAAATAAAGTAAATTGAGTATTCGATAGATTAGACTATTTTCTCCATAGCATATATATATCAATAAAATAAAATGAAATATATATCTTTCAATTGTTTATAAATGTGTTCTTTTGTTGTTTATCTTTTGTTAGTTTGCATTTTTATTGCCTATTTGTTGTCAAGGCAAAAAATGGTGATTGAATAGTGTTTTGTTTGTTATATAAAATAAGTAAGTTTTTCAATGCAAACGACAACATTAGTTGTCGTTCGTCTATTTCTGTTCGTGCATTACCGAGCGTTATATGAAAGACAGGAAAAAAAAAGAAAAGAACAGCAAAAGATCGTGATTTTTTCCTTTAATAACATATGAAAGTTTGTTAAAAAATTGTGATTCAGTTATAAACAAATTGAGTTAAAAAAGAAAGTTCATTCAAATAAAATTTAACTAAAAAATTATCCATAATAAATTTCTGTTTTTTTTACATTTTATTTATACTATTCTGCTCCATAAACAAAAATTTATTTGTTATCAATAAGTATTTGATAAGATTAATAAGAATGTACTTAGATTATAAAAACGAAATTATCAGAAGAGCATAAAAAAACAATCGTCTGCACTGAAACCAAACAAAATAAACTAAGTGCCAATGAAACTTTCTTTTTTTTTTCTTGATTACATTGTAAAAAATCAGTTATTTGTCAAAAAACAATCTCCATTTCAATATGTTTTTTTCTATTTCATATATTAAAAAAATTCTTGATGAAAAAAAAATGAACTTTATTCTATGAATTAAGCAAACAATTTTGAAATAATCAATTAAACTTGATTTTTAAATTTCTGAATATATATAAAGGAATATTATCATTTAGTAAG
>JAJEKB010019905.1:0-17370 GCA_022393335.1 Macrotrachela quadricornifera
TCTGTCATAGAAAGTGTGGTAAGAGGTTCACTTCCAGAATAATCAGTGTTTCTGGACTTTAATATTTTATAAAGAAAATAAGCTGTTTGACTAATAAAACAAATTCCAAATACAATTGGACAAATTATCCAAGCAAGTAAAACAGCCATTTTGATATTAACTAAAGAAACAATGAAATGAAAACTGCGTAAAATATAAATATACTTTCTAACATAAGAGATAAGAGAAAAAATATAGTTTATTATTTTTATCATAATACGATATAATGATGCGTTTTGTTTTTCTAACTCACTAATATTGATTCATATAAATGATAAGATAAATTCAACTTTTCATGTTCTTGTACGAATTTTTACTCAGGACAAAAATGACTACTTATGTATTAGTCAAATAAATCTTGACTCAAATTTATTACATTCATTATTGTTTTAGAATAATCTATTTTATAGAAATCTTTGAACTTTGATGATAAATGATATTCTTGAAGATATGTGTCATAATAATGAAAAGGAGTACACTTTACATTTTATTTGTAAATATATAAAATCAACAAAATGATTAAAAAATTGAATAAGTTTTAAAATCAAAAAATAAAAGAAAAAGAAATTTATTATTATTATTAATATAGTATTAATCATAGAATTAACAAATCTTCGATAATGTGAATCTCATTACAAAGATTTTCTGTATTGAATAAAAGCAAATTAATAAATCTTTCGAAATGATCGTTATATTTTTTTAACCGTTTCGAGAGCGGTGACGCCTTTAAGTGTCATTGAAGTTTTATAATATCTGACGGATAAAATATTGAGTTTTTTGCGTATCTTCAAAAGAAATATTGCATCTGTTCTTTTTTCATGTTCATATTACAACGTGCATCTTCTTTAAATGCGATCATAAGGATTTTTCGTTATCATAGAGTTGATTATATGAATCCCTACATCATGTACAAAATGAAAATTGAGACAAAGTCTATTACTCTAGAACTCATGTAAGAATATCAATCAAAGCAATCATTATGAAAGACAGATCGTCAAGTAATTGCTCGGTATGTGTCGCTATTCGTCATTTTACCACTTTTATCCTGAAAATCATGTATAGAGCGCTATTTCGTTTTAAAATATACACTCAAGCGAGAAAACAAATGGCGTATAACAAGATTTTATTGTCTAGATTGTAGTGGTCTATTGTGTAATCCTAATTGTTTCAAAGAATATCACTTTACAAACCTTGTGATTTTCATATTTTGACAATCTGATAAAAATTCATTATTTTTGAAAAGTTTAGAAATCTATAGTTTTCGTTAAAAATGAACCAGTCCTGAAAAGATTAATGCATAGATATTTGATATCAAATATTCATGCAATCAAAAATATGTAATCAATGCTTTGCAATAAATTTTTTTTACCGTTTAACTTACCTTTCACATTCAAATATGTCGCAAATTAGCATTTTAATAAGGCGTTGATTTGTTCGATTTCAATCTTGGTTTGATCACTTTTAGAGAAACATCTTGTATTTTTCACATAGACATGTTAAAACTCAAATGAATTAAGTAGATTCACTAACAAAAATGAATAGATTTAAAGGTTATAAAAGAATCTCCATCAATTATATGTAGTTAGAAAGATGATTAATTCTACTTCCATTAATTTATGCAACAGAAAATGCTTCATAAGATCGTGAAAAAATTTATACAATATACATATGTTTTACAATACTTTTGATTTGGATTTTTATTAAATGTAAACATTCCTATCATCGAATGCCTTGTTTTTGTATGGGGTTGTTCAGTCTGGCCGGATTCTCCATTAATTTTTTTTTGTATTATAAGGACAAAACATGGTGTTGTTTGGATCAGTCTAGTGTTATCGATGATCCTCTCTTATACGACTCGAACAACGATATGTTTTATCCTTACAATAAAAAAGATATTAATGAGGTATCCGGCCAGACTAGGTAACCCTATATATGCTTGACTTTATTATTCGAATAGATTCCTCCATCATACTTTTTGATCGAATCATATTGATATGTATATGCTCGGTATGTAGTATCCAGTAATATGCTCTATTTCAATGAATATTATTCAAGTAGACTTCGTAGCTAGTTTTTGTGCATAAATAATCGTTGTTATGTATTGGAAATATGCAGTCGACGACAAAAATTTTAGCGAAATTGATTTTTCAGCTTTTTTCAATTTTTTTTTCATATTAAGAGGTAAGAATCTGATTCAAATAATGGCATAAATAGTACGAAAAGCCAGTTATATAACGTACTATTGAATAAGAGTATATCTGCCTGTACAGTTTTTTTTTATGATTAAAGTATTTTTATTCTATGCAAAAATAGATTTCAGTGCCTTTCAGTATTTTGCATCTCCTCACCAAGAGATTTAATCAAAAGTGAAAAACAAATAAATGAATCAATAGAGAATTTCGTGCTCTATCAATTTATTAAAAAAAGATTTTTTCCGAGAGTTGATCTTTACCCTAAAAAGTTCACTATAATACTGAAAGGCACTGAAACCTATTTTTGCATAGAATGAAATTATTTTAATTATAAAAAAAACTGTACAGGCAGATATACTCTCGTTCAATAGTACATCATATAACTGACCTCTCGTACTATTTATGCCACTATTTGAATTAGATTCGTACTTCTTAATATGAAAGAATTGAAAAAAAGAAATGTTTAGAAAAAACTGAAAAATCAATTTCGCTTAAATTTTTGTGGATAACTGTACATTAATACAATATTCTTAAATGCTTGACAATTTCGTTTCATGACTACTGCGCAAATAGAGTTGTCATATTGAGTATATATAGTCTGTATAGGAAATCATCACATTATAAGAACATATTACTGTTTTTTCAGAAAAGTTTAATTGTCGTTTTTCTGTGTTGATATCTGTTATGTCAATCTGTGAAAGCAATGAGTTTTTGTAATTTTAAATGTCTGAATTATTTGCTGTAACATAAGTAATATAATTATTATATTATTGAGTAAAAAAAAGTTCTTTCATATGAAAGATAATTAGTAGTCTTGCATAATGTAAAGAAATAAAGCATGTTAGAATGGAAAACACCAATGACGACCTATTATCAATTAGAAATTGATATGTGTGTATATATTGTGAGAATGAATTACAATGATTCTGTTTCAAATATAGGAATAAAACTAGTAAGTACAATAAAATTATGTCAATATTTATAATTCATTAAACTACGAAAGGTAAACATAATTTTGATGTAGTCTACATTTTTATTGTTCAACTAATCTAATGTTTCTCTCATGGCAGACGGTGGAAAATCATCAATCTCTCGAAATTATCAAAATTTAATAAGGAAAAATATTTTCAATACTCAGTAATTCACATAGATAAATTCCATTTTCGATGCAATTCCATTGAAAATAAAACTTATTGTCTATTCTATCTGAAATCATGGGGGAGTTTCTTGAAAAACTAGTAATTTACCCGTAGTACATTAATAATGTATCATATTGCCTAAACATTTGAAAGTCTGTTATTCATACTGTTTTTTTTATATGTAGTGTTGTCTATACATGTACACAACAAAAATGTGCATTAGGATGCGAAATTCGATCTCTCAATCACGATATCGATACCTTTCGATATTTTTGAATACATACCGTAATAATAGTTTCTTCAGTTCATATTTTGGTGCAAAATTTTGCTCTGTATAATCTACCGTTTATCATATATGAGTTTAAACTGGTGGAAAGAACAGTGTTCTGACGAAAACTTTTATGCAGATATATAGTAGAATTAACTACTTTTCTTGATCGATTTTTCTAATAAAGTCATCTTCATCTTTACTAAATATAGAATCAGCTGTGAAAATCTTCACAGAATATTATTTGAATTACGGCTCTACCTCTACACAAAAATATTATAAAATCATGGACATAAAAAATGAGGAATGCACATCATTCAATATTGTAACAATCAATTAAACAAATGGAAGAAGTAAAATCATTTTTCTTGCGAAGTAGAAACTTTAGTTTCTTTTATATTCAAAATAGGTAGTAGGAGCAAAAAATAGTCTTTGAAAAAAAAAAACAAAGTTTGATGAATGCATAAGTTACAAGTGCAATTCAATTATTCCAAAGAAAGAAATAAGGATCAATCTATTTTTTCATGGCTTTATTTCACTATCATACATAATTGACAAAATAATAAGAGTAGAAGAATAATAAAAATTTTTAAAAGATTCGTAATTGTAGTGTTTTATTTCTTAAGTGATTAAGTTGGTCTGTCAATGAATCATTGTTGCTGCAATAAAACCACCCAAATTAATGACAGCTGCACAAAATGCCAAAAATGCTGCTGTACCCATTGAATTTGGCGTGTGATGGACAGCAAAAAGAATGCCAAGTGTGAATCCAATGACGCCCATCAAAAGAGAGATAAAAGGCATACTTTTAGTCACTATAATCAATATTCTGTTTAGATCTTCATCACGAACTAAGCATATGAGAAGATATAGAACAGTGAATATCGCCATAATACAGGCAGTTGTAATGAACAATCGAGCACATATCATTCTGATACATCGATCAAGATTTATCTCTTCAAGTGAGCACGATAAAGTCTGACAATGGTCAATCATACAACCCTGCCATAGACCAACCATTATTTTTCCTTCAACCTCATCCATCCGTACACTCCTAAAAACATAAATTTAGACATTTTGTATGATTTACACTTTTACGTTCTAGTGTCATTACTGCAAGCTGAACATGAATTTATCTATGACGCACTCAACTATATGGAATAGTTAGAAGAAAGACTCTCATCATATAAAAGTTCCAAAGAATTTTATAAGAAAAACGATTGTCTCTGTTTTGTGTATAATTTGTAACTAAAAAGAATAGAACTAAATTTAATGCAGCTTATTTTTAAAATAAAGACATGTCCACGCTTAGTGTGCTATAGTTGAATAGTATCCTTCCTTCGACCAAGTATAAATTGTACTTATATTTGATAGGTGCAACCTAAAAACCTTATGCATGTTACTCGTGAGACTGGCTTTTATCAGTTTCAATGTCTTTTCTAAATTTACAAATCTGAAAAAACTTGAAAATAAAGTCTTCTTTTTTATTGTTCTAAACTATTCTAGATTTTCGAAATATAACCGAGATATATTTTTGAGCAGTGTAAAACAAAAATAAACACAGATGATATGAATTTTTGTTGAGTAAAGTTTCTCTGAGAATAGAAGAACTAATCGACAGTTTTGTATGGATTCATACAACACGAACATAAACTTCAATTTTTCTTATCTTTGTCTTTGGTTAATCCAGGGCATACTTCCTTCTTTTTTTGTCTTCTATTATTTTATGTCAACTCTTACAGATATGCTTTCTTTATTTTTCTCTACTCTCTCAACAATATTCTTTGTCTTATTTGTATTGAATGTTCATCCTTTTTTCTCACTGTCTTGTATTAATACTCAGACACATGCGAAGGTTGTGACATGGCTAAAATGTGCAATAATCTACTCAGTATTGTTATGAATGTAACAATGATTCAGTCGAAAATACTAATCTCTTTTAGACGTATATTTAAAGATTATAGTAAAAGAAATTTTTGAAATAATATGTCTTGTAATATCGATCATTTTTTCAAACTAATAAATAGGCACACATTCTTAAACGTCATTGTTAAAATCGGTGAAGCCGACGAACGCGTAGAGAACCTTTAGTGATGATCAATTTTTTCTATTGTTCAGTCACCTCTGTGCTAAGACAAATTAGTGATATTAGTAGATTGATCATTTTCATAGGTTCTTCATGTGCTTCCCGGTTTCACCGGTAGCTCTAAAGTTACATCGGTCTACTCCATCAATGATAAAGGCGAATGTAAATAAAAAAAAAGAAGCAGTCGATTACATACCACATCGGTAATATATTGCTAGTAACGAAAAGAATAGAAGCCACGATCATCAGGCCACTAGTAATAATTGACAATTTTCTTCTTTTAAAAGACATATTTTCTAGTTCGTGTATAATATAATGTTGTTTATTCGGGAATATGTGTGTGACAAGTGATAGTTCTGCTTAAATTATCTCACTATGAATAAATGAAGAAAATAGAACAAATGAGAAAACTACATCACACACTCGAACAAACAAATAGAAGGATAAAACCAGCAAAATAAAAAAAGGACAAGAGTCTTCCATTTCATATTCAAACAAGTAGATGAGGATGACGAAAAACAGATGTCACAATGTTTATTGTTCCCTATTATTCATTCTTTCAGAACGGGATTATTTAACAAAAAAAACATTAAATGGAAGAATCAACTGATTCAGTTTTCAATGCAATTTTAGTATTATGCTTTCGAAGTAGGTATGCATTGATCTCACTTAACTGGGTACCAGTTGTACTGGATATCAAAATGACTAGATCTCAAATCAAGTAGGTTGACATATTTAATGCTCTTACACTTATACCTACTGACTATTATTTTATGTCTATTAACTATTATTTATGATGATACACATCATACTCAGTTTTTAAAGGGTAACCTGGTTGACCAGCTGAACATGTGCTTGGTATATGTCTGTTCCAAAGTTTGATATACTCAGAAATAGTTTGTAATTTGAACATTCGTATCTGGTATGAGATCGCTGTTTTAGTCGTTTGGAAGTCATGCTATACATCTTCGTCTTGTTCAGTTACCGCAAATTATCAATAGAAGAACAACTGCTTCTTGGACTCTATTGACTGCTATATTTGTTAAAGTTCTGTCAAATTGCTTGCAGACGTACATTGATGAACTGAATAGTCAGCGGCTTCGCTTTCTTGAATAGTATGTATGTGTTTACTTTAGTAAACGAGCATATGGCAGAACAAATTCTTGTGCTACTAGCTCTTTTTATGAACAATATCTTGACGATCAAAATGAATTTAAACTGTATTAATTGTATGAGAGAATAGAAGAGAAATTCTTCAACAGAATCCTTGATTTTTCGTTTCATTTATCCACAATACAATATCCGTAGAAATAATTAGACTATTTCTACAGTTGCCATGCTCTACGCAATAGAAAAAACTGAATAAAAAGGACCATACAATCAGAACAAGAATCAAAACTGTATCTTTCGATCATCTATCGGCTGCTTTATCCCTAAACTATACAATCATCAATCACTAGGATGATTAGGATGATGAATGTATATGTAGTAATGATATAAAGCAGAATACGATGTTTTTCAATTACTGCTCAGATAATAATCATCAGGTAAATTTAGAATCTTTTCGTAGATACAAAATCAAATTCTACAAGTACAATTCAACTAATTCTATACGACAGTATAATTAGATCTTCCGTAGTTGAGACCACGTTTACAAAAAATACAAAATATTAATATTTTTCTATAAAAATATGAAACTACTGAAGTAGATGTATCTGTGATTCATTAATGGACTTGTTCCAAGGTTTCTATTCTTATGGCAAGTAGAATATCGGTAGTTTGGACAAAATATTTTCTATCGATTCTTTTGGTTTAATTACATAGAATTCATCGAATTACTACTAGAGATGGCTCTTTTTTTTATCGCTTTTAGCACAGTTTTAATGTCAGAAAACATTAGAGAAACTTCAATTGAAAAATGAATCTGAAAACCATATTTCTATTTCGAAGATAATTGATATATTGACATATTCTCGTACGTATCGTTTCTGTTGTTGCTGAAACAATCACAATTTTTTTTGACCTCCACAGAGTAACGTCTACATATACAAAAGAAGTATATATGAATTTTAGATAGCATTGTTCTTTTATTGTAATAATTAATTTTCTAGAAAACAAATATCTACTAAATCATATAATAGAAAATTGGTTATATCCCATATTTTGTCATAATAGACGAGCTTTTGATAGATATATTATTCTAATATGTAGTAGTCAGCAAGAACTTGATTTAGAAAAGAAAAAGTTAACTGAGTGAAATTCATAGTTTCTTTTAACCCTTCCACGAATTTTTTTGAATTTCAATATGCGATATAAATTTTCATCATAGGAGAATGACGATACAAAAATGTCATCTAAAATTACTTTTTTACGTGTCATTGATATGTGTATTATAATATTTGTATTGAATGGAATAGAAGAATTCAAACAAAACTCTCGTATTACAACAAAATATGAAAAATAATCATGTTTTTATTTTATTACTTCACAGACATTTTTTTATAAGGATTTTATAATTTCGATGAAGAATGAATTATTGGTTTCATTCTAGGAATAAAAATATAATTATTTCAAAGAAAAAAGAAATAATAGATACGAGAGTGTGGATGTATCAATTATCCTATTTAACATCAAAACTATGCCGAAAACGATATACAAAAGGCATAATTTCTAACAGTAACTTGATAACTCTATGTAACCAAGCCAAAAATATCGATTAAAAATGTTTTACTAAAATTTCGACTTATTAACACCATGCTTGGAATGAATTTCTTGATGAATCGTAGGCAAATTTACTTTGATGATTTCATATTTTTAATAGTGAATTACCAGCATCTTGGACTTTTTGTCAACAGACTTTGAACTATGAAAAATTGAATTATATCAATGGATAGAACTTGTCGAAATTACTTGAATTGACTATTAAATACAAAAAAGATGAACTTTTAAATGCATCTCTTTTGAGATATTACCATTATCAATCTATTTTAGATTACTGTTATCTAACACCATCTTCAGGATATAAATAAATGAAAAACATCGTCAAGATAAATCAAATAGCCTGTAAAAAACTAGATTTATTCCTCTATATCAAACTTATCTTCTAAAATAGAAATTATCTATTCAAAAATTCATAATTTTTATCTCTATTTTCCATATATTCTAACTACATGAATTATCTATTTATCTAATTATATTAAATAAAACCTTTCATTCTCTTTTCAATTTAACTCTTAGATTTTTTTTTGTAAATATAAAAATCTTAATGGAAAAAAATCTTAATAATAATAATAATAATAATAATAACAATAATTATTCAATACTTGAAACATTTTCTGATGAAGTTTTTTTCGAAATATTTGATCGTTTATCACCCTGTGATTTATATAAAACATTTTATGGATTAAATATTCGTTTTAATACAATATTAAATGATTCTCGTATGCGCTTTCGTGATAATCTCTCATCTCTTAATCCAAAACAATTTCATTCCTATGTTGAATATATTCTTCCACAAATTCTTGATCGTCTTATTTCATTTACATTTGGAACATATGACACAGATGAGGTTTGATTTCAATGATATATAATTGAATTTTCTTTTTTTTTTTTTTTCTATTTTTTTATAATTATTCTAGTATCAACAAGTTCATCTTTTCTTACATAAATATTCAATTGATTTAAGTCTATTTAAACATCTTCGTACATTAGTAATTATTAAAATGACAATAAAAGATGTATCTATTATTCAATCAGCAGTTGTTCATCTTATTCATCTTGTAAATATACGTATATCAGTTGATAGTAATGATGTTGATACAACATCTTTTGCTCATATTGATAATAATTTATTAACTGGACCAAAATTAAAACGTGTTAAAATGGATATGTGTGCACGAACAACATTTACAAATATAACAAAATTTTCTAATATTGAACAATTATCAATTGCATGGTGTCAAATGCAAGAATTAACACATTTACTTCAATATTCACCCTATTTATCAACACTTAAAGCAACAATATGTGGATTAAATGATGGTAAAAAAAATAAAATAAAATAAAACAAGAACTTATTCAAAACAGTGTGTATCTCTTTTTTTCTAGCTGATATTTGGACACAAAATATTTGTGGAAATCTTTGTAAAAAATCTTCATTTCGCCTAAATTCTCTTAAATTAGTTATAGATTCAATACGTTTCGATTATTTATTATTATTACTTCATGAATTGAAACAATTACGTGCATTATGGTTATTACTTAATCATCATGAATATATGGATGTTGAAAAATGGCAAAATTTATTTCAAACATCTTTATTACAATTAGATCAACTTGATTTAACAATTGCATTAACAAAACCATTTTTATCACTTACTACACCTGGACAATTACTTATGTTATCAACACCACATATAGCATGTACAAAATTTAATACAAAATTTTGGCTTGATCGTGGTTGGCGTGCTAAACTTGATGAATATGATCATTGTGTACGATTAACTGTATCTAATAATACAGTACCTATTTAAAAAAAAAATTATATTTCATAAAAGACAGTCATTATTAAATGTAGATCTTTTTTTTTTTCTTGTTTGTCAGATTTATTCTTGTGTTATTCAAATTCCATAATTATTCTTTTTGCTTTTATTTTTTCTTTATGTATATCAATGTCAATATTATTGAGTAAAATAAAATAGTTCAAGAAAAAAAAAAAAAGGTTTTTTTTTTCTATTAACGAATGATTTTATTCAATTATAATAATTATATTGAATTGACAAGTCATTGAATGTTGAGTATTAATTATAAAATATTTGTCTATTGAGAATAGATCTGGAATTTATTAGTATCAGGAAATTCTCTAGTGAGATAAAAAAAAATATTTGTCTATATATCATAAGAAACAAACATTGTGTTGTATGTAATAATCAAAAATAATATCTTCATTGAAAATTACTCTATGAATCAGATAAATATATTGTCAAATATTTTTTTTGTTTTATTCATGACAGATACATAAAACAGAACAATTTATTTAATCATTGTATAAATATTCAAATTTTTCTTTTTCATGTCAATCAATGATTCATTCATTATATATTGTTAGATTATTATCACATCCTATGGCATATTTATATTTAAAAAAAAAAAAAAAGGTTGAGAAATATAATTGATAACAATTTACAAAATTTTTTTTAAATTTTCTGTTTGTAAAATACTTAATCTTGTACGTAATAAAAAGAATATTCCAAGTATAGCAGGAATAGATACAGGCACAAGTATAATCCATGGAGACCAAGCTTTCATAACAATCATCATTGTTAAAAATACTTCAATACTAGCAATTGTTCCTAATGTTGCATACCAAAGAATTTTTTTCATTGGAGTTTGCTCACTGATAAAATGTGATGGTTTAGTTGATGTAACTGGTTGATAAACAATATCAGTTCCATCAGATGGTTCTAAATCATCAATTGAAAACATTTGTGGTTCTTGTCCTGAACTACGTGTGCCATTTGCATCAAGTCCAGTAAATACATCAACACCTGGTGTAAGAACAGTATGAGCTGAACGCGATATTAAATGAATATGTGCATCAGCATAAACTATACTTTGAAGATAGATAAATAAAAAAAATGAAAAAGCATAATAAGTTGTTATTAAGTAAGAATAATGTTTATTAGTTGTATAATAATGAGCGAATAAAAGTGTATCACTCATTGCTAAAAATAGAATAGAAAATTTTGATAGAGCTTTTGCTGTTCGTAATAATGAATTAAGTAATATCTACAGAATAAAAGAATCTTATTTTATAAAATATAATTTTTATATTTTTTCAATCTTACTTGGGGTAACATCTGTACTGAAAGTAATATATAACCAATCATGATTAAAGCATTTTCTTTATTTTTTAATAATAATATAATTCCACCACCAATGATCCATGTTGATAAACTTGCAATTATTAATATCATTTTTTGTTGTCGATGAAGATTATCTGCATATATAAATATTTGTATAAATATGATAATTGTTGAAATAAGTGCAATTAATTCAAATGCCCATGACCATTCAAATGCATGTCCAACCATTAATGAAGTTAAACCAAGTATACGTATTATTATCCACATATAACTAATACCAGCTATATATTTTGAACCATCTTTAACTAAATGAATTATTTGTGGTATAAATGATACTGCTAAAAAAAGATAAGCTAATACACGAATAAATTCAGCAAATCGACATTTGCTAGTAGAATATTTTTGTAAACACAAATCATAATTTGAACTTCGATTTTGTGAACTATTTATTATTGCTGTTGTTATTGTTGTTGAGGCATTTAACATTGCCGTAGTCACTAAAGCTGATAGAGTAGACGTTGTACTATCCATGATGATAATTATACTATAAAAAAACAAGAAAATCTTGTTAGAATTCCGTGCACGATTTTATTAAATAAAAAAAGATAAATGTCTGTTAAGTATATTTGATCATTCTTTATTTTTTTTTTATTACCAACAATCTGCGTCGATATTACTAACAAAATAATAATCGCACTTACATTTTTTTTTCTCTCTCTCTTTCTCTATTTTTCAATGTATTTTTTTTTTTATGATATAGACATCGACCGACACATGCATACCAGTCGTTTCATATCGAACACGGCTGACATACATTGAAAATGTCTTCTTATCTTTACAATGAAAAGAGAAGACAAAAGGGTAATAACTATTCTTAAGTTGAAATAACAACAGTTGAATGTTACATCAGATTATATTTTTCTTATATAATATTCATTCGAACATCTTACTAATTAACTTAAGAATAGAACAAGGAAAAAACAAATGAAGTAGACTTAACAATTGAGTGTTGATATAAAGGAACAAAAAAAAATCATAAAAAACATTGTTATGTCTAAGTGAACTATATGAACGAAAAGAAAAAATTATTATAATCAAATGCATATGTGAAGAACTATGTTGAGAGGAGAAAAAAAAAGAAAACGACGGATGGTAAATATACGCATGATGCATTTGATAAATAGAGTAAGCGTTTGGCAAAGAGGTGACACGACGGATGAGTTAAAAAAAAAAGAGACGAGAAAGAAAAAAAAAAGAACAAGAACGAGAAAAATAGTGAAAGAATAAGATGCAAATATTCAACGAAACAATGTATGTATACATATATTTTTCGTGTCAAATTAAAATGAATAGATACGAGCAAAATAATAATTTATTGATCATCTTGATATTATTCATCATATTTGTCATTGTCGTATACAAAATAACTACAATTAGTTTTTTTTCTTTTTAGACGTCAAATATTATTTTTTTTCTCATACTCTTATTTAAACTATTTATTCTTGTCATTGAGTCATAGAAACAAACTATCAAGGACTCTCAACCAACTCTATTATAAGATAAAATAGATCTTGATTATATGTCAATTAATTCAGATCTGAAGATGACAGATCTATACATTTCATTGGTAGAAAAGTTTTACTTTTAGAAATATAATTAAAAGTATTATTCTGAATAAAAGTCATTAAAATCTGAAACACACATACTAAATTAAAAAAAACAAAAATATAAAACTATATTTAAACATCTGATGATAAATTTTCAATATGTTAAGTTTGTCCATTAGTGTCATAATCAATTGAAGGCTCTTTTGTTCGTCGTCGTCGTTGTCTCTGTTTTCGACGACGATTACTTTCATGTTGAGATAAATCAATTGAACTAAAAACATTTAATTTATTAGACAAATTCGTTTTCTTTCTTTGTTTTTGTCACTTACGATATATAATATGATGGTGCATTTCTCATTGTTGATACACGTGATGTTCTTGTTCGTGGATAATCATTTGTATTATGAATATTGTCTAATCGAGATACAGGTCTATTAGTAATTGGTGGTAAACGATGTGGCCAACGAATATTTCTTGTTTGTACATGATCTTCAAGACGATTATTATCTGTATATGGAATTGTTGATAATGATGATGATACTCGGCTATTTTTTATTGATGATTTACGTTTATAATAAATAACACATATAATAAGTGTAAGTATTAATAATAAACCTAGAGAACCAAAAACAGAACCAAGAACTATAGCTAACAGTCGACTATTATCAGTTGTAGTAGAATTATTTGATAAAGAATTCTAAAAAAAGAACATGTCATTTATTTTGACTAAAAAAACATTTTTTAATAGAAATTACTTCTATTCTTGAAAATTGACAAAGTCTATCTGATGATAAAGCTATATTTGATAAACAATCTGTTTCCTTTAAATTTTCAAATTGTATTGCAGTTAAACTTGATATATTACTACATGAAAATTTATTTGTTAGTTTATCTGATGAATTAAATAAATAAAAATATTCTTTTATATAAATTGATGAACATTGACATGGAATTTCTATGATAATATTATTTGTTTTCATATATTGAAATATTTCAATTAGATTATTTAATGATTTACTATCACATGTACCATAATTTTGTGCTATTTCATCATTAAGAAGAAAACGCATTTGATTTGATAAAATAATATTTGTTGAAACATGACTTGTAGTTAAAGATTTACGTTGATAATTATTAAGAATATTATAACCATTTATTGATTTAGAAAATGGATTATTTTCCAAATTAATATTCATATACGGATATGTATAAGCAAATAAATCAAATTGAGTTAATCGATTTGATGATAAAATAAGAGTTCGTTGTAATGATTGTTTAGATAATATTGAACTTTGATTTGAAGATAAAATATCATATGGTAGTTGAGTAAGATTATTTGATGTTAAATCAATTAATATCCAATTGAATAATGTCAAATTAATAATAGTTATTTGATTATAAGCAAGATTGATATTTTGAAGTGTAGAATTTAATGAACATGGAAATGTATTATAATCTAATATATAAAATGATTGATTGGATAGATCAATAGAATTTGATGGTAATGAACATAAATAAATTGGTAATTGTGATATTGTACTTTGATTATTAATGATAACTTGTGTTATATTTTGAAAATAAATATTATTAAGAATTGATGGTGAAATTTCAATTAATGGATTTGATCCATCAATACAATCGATTGTTACACGTTTTCCACCAATATAAAATGTAAATATACAATAACTACTACTCATTGTTTGAGTAAGATAATATGGATATATCTATAAATAAAATTTATAAAAAATCTTTATTTATTTCTGTGAACTTACTCCTGTAATATTTTCAGTTGTGTTAACTAGTATTAAATTGCCATCATTTGAATTTATTGTACAAAGACGTGGTATTGTATTTGTAAAATTAACTGATGATGTAGAACAAATTGCAGTATTAGTATTATTATAAAATAATCTTCCATCTGTACACATTGTATTTGATAAAGGATATAATGAAGAAAGACTATCATCAAACGAATATATGAAACTTTGTTGAATATAATATTGATTACAGGAACAATTTATTTTTGTTGTACCAAAATTAATATTTAAAAAACTATTTGTTAAAAGTGAAGGTATTGAAGGAATACTTGTATTAAATATTTGTTGAATTTCATAACAAGCACCATACATTTCAAAAATAGCATCAGTTAAATCTATTATTTGACTATTATTTGTTAAATCAATGTATGTATCAAACAAATAAGCGTATGTTGAGATATTAATATTAGCATTATTTGTTATTTTTGATATTTGATTATTAGATAAATTGATTGATGATGATACAAGTACAGATAGTGCTAGGTCAAATGATGTTAAATAATTGTTTTGTAGAAAAAGTCGTTGAAGATTTATTGTTTTCGTTAAAAATAAAGATGGAAATTGATTAATATAATTATTACTCATATCAACTGTCCGTAAATTTTCAAGACAAGATGGATTTGATAAAAATATTGATGAATCTATATGATTGAGACGATTGAATGAAATATTTAATACCTTTTAATAGAATCAAATATTAAAAAGATATATGTATTAAGATAAAATACGCATACTTGTAAATTGGATAAAAAACAAATATTCGGCGGAATACTTTCAAGAGGTCCACGTGTACCATTATATCCTTCAACTCTTAATGATGTTATTCGATTTAAGATTGTTAAAGCGTAATTATTTATAGGTAATAATGACATGTTGGCATTCGGTGCACATGTTAATACAAGATTTGTATTACTAATCGAGAAACTCGAAAAGCATGTTGATGCATTCACAGTAGATATTGACGACTACAATGACAAAAAATGCATTACACAGACAATCGATTAAAATTTTTGAATCTTCATCAAAAAAAGTGGATTTGAAAAATATACGGCAACTACTTAACGTTATAAAGAATCTGTTAAAATATTTCCCAACAATTACAATAGCTACTGAGCTCTTCTCTATAACGTAAAAAGACTTCAACACTACTTCCTCTATTACAGCTTATTTGTCCTACACATTTAAAATTGGTTCTAATTTTCCATTTTACATATTCAAAACGGTGACCCGACAGATGAGCCCCGACAATTGAGCTCCCGACCATTGAGCCCCCAACATAAAGAAGAATTAGAAGACGCAAGAAAATAAATTTATTTTGAACACAGTAACAATCATATAAAAAATTGAACAGTGCTCTTGCTGTTTTAAAATACACGCCTCTTGTAATCAAATGAAAAAAAAAGTAATTGTTGGAATTATTCATTCTAACGTTCATATTTTGCAGGTTTTCTTAGTTTTACTTGTCGCACCTGCAATTTTTCACTCATTATCAAGTTCACACAGACCTGCACAATTATTTTGACCATAACTCTAGATGTTCTTAGGTGTTGTAGCACGTCGATAAACAAAACGATCAAGTAGATGTTGATCTGGCTTCTGGAAGATTTTACAGTTGACATTATGTAATAATAGTAATAGATTAGGATAGATACAGTAGTCATGAATGGATAAGAGGAGACGAATATAGTTGTTTATCAGATGCTTTATCTGAATTATAACCGATCTACTTATAGGTCGGAGCGATGAACGAATGCATGAATACAGACAAGAGATGCATATCATGAAACAAATAAGGACTGATCGCAAATTCCTGAAAAAGATAATACTAACACACTGAGTGAATATCCAAGATGTAGAAAGATGACAAATACAGTAGGGGCTCAACTGTCGGGAGCTCAATTGTCGGGGAGCTCAACTGTCGGGGAGCTCAACTGTTGGAGCTCAACTGTGGGGCTCAACTGTCGGGGGCTCAACTGTCGGTGTACCATTCAAAACACTTTCCTTACTATAGTTGTTGTTATTATTGTTGCCGATGACGTTGACGTAGTTGTTGCTGGTGTTGAGGATGTACTTGTGGTGCTGGTCGTGTCTGTAGTTGATGTTGTTGTTATTGTCGCGGTTGTGCTTGTTCCTGTTGTTGATGTTGTTGTAACTAATATGGTTGTACTCGTCGCTGTTGTCGATATTGTCGTTACTGATGTGCTTGTAGTAGTTGCTATAGTTGATGTTGTTGTTGGCGATGTGGTTGTGGTTGTTGCTGTTGTTGATGTCGTTGTTCTTGATGTACTTGTGCTTGTCACTGTTGTTGATGTTGTTGTTACTGATGTGCTTGTGGTCGTCACTGTGGTTGATGTTGTT
>JAJEKB010019907.1:0-61666 GCA_022393335.1 Macrotrachela quadricornifera
TTAGTATAAGTAGATTGAATTCTTTTCTTTTCCTTTCTTTTTTTTTTCTTCTTATTATTATTATTATCATCAATTCTCAATCATGTCTATAGACAGTATTATCATAAATAATCGAAAATTGAATGATTGATTGTTCGAAACAGAAGGTGTCATAGAAGTGTCTACATTGGTAACAGACAGTATGAAATAGTTTCTTTTTTTTTCATGTTTACTTTTCTTCAATACATATAAAGAAAATTCTATTCAATATTTTATTATCTAATAAACTATTTCATATTCATCTGGATGGAATTTTTTTTTTCGTCATCTGTACATTTACACATAGAGTGAAAAATGAGAAAGTCGGTGATTACATAGACGATTTTTTTTTTTATTAATAGTCATTTCCGATGTGTTAGAGTCATACTTTTGTTTGTTAACATATAAGAATAATTGGATCAAAGTGCAATAATAAAAGTGTATAACAATAGTAAAATAACATAAAGTATATTCGATTATAGCTTCTATTAATATTTGCGGGTCATTGGTTACTTTTTATATACAAATTGATCAATAAAATTGGTATTAAAACTTCTTAGAGAATTATAATTATTTATGAAAAATCATTCTGATCAATATAATTAATCCGATTTGAGTTAGTCTTTCACTAGTCAATTATCTATCTAGTAATAATCACGAACAGAAAAAAAAAGAATAGTTGATAAAAGATTACTATTCATAATTAGTGATCATAAGTGCGTGTTTGTGAACATAAATCTTTTTCTCTTGATGACAAAAAAAAAAAAAAAAGAAAGAATGAAAAGAAAGAGAAAATGAAACATACGATGAACAATGATCAAGTCATTTTCTCTTTTTTATATATTCTCTTACTGTTATTACTTAGTAGGCGGTATCAACAATAAACGAATACTATTAACATTATAAAGTCTATTTTCAAATATATATATACATCATAGAAATCAATCGAAAATTAATGTTCATTATTCTTGATTTTATTTCTTCTTTTTAATATAATATCATTCGATATATATATTTATGTTTCCTTCAATTAGTACATTTGTTAATAAAACAATACTTGTTATACGTGGTAAGTAGATTATAGATTAAAATAGAATTAACAATAATATATAAATATTTTACAATCAATCATTATATTTAGAAAGAAAATATCATCTATATGTTCAAATAAACAAATAGGTTTTTTTCTGATTATAATGAATGAAATAATCTTCTTCTGACTAGTTCTTTTTTTTTCTCCTGTTACTATTAATGAGAAAATAAGAATTAAGTGAAAAATTTAGATTGTCGATATCTTTAATCAATCATTTTCTTTTTTCAAAGACATCACTACAATCGAAAAGAAAGCAATATATTTAGTACTTAAAGTTATAATAACAATAAGAATCATGTTGAGTAGTTATATATATTCTTTCCCACCTCCTGTCAATCATTAAAGAATGAGATGATAGATTAGTGTTTAAGTGGTGTTGCGACACTACTATCTTCTTAAAGAACTTCAGACGACAATGTTAACTATAAATATTCAATTTTATACTGTTGAACATTTTATACGTGTCATTACCTTTCGATATATTATTTAGGACATTAGATGATTTTTGTTTTTGATATTTATTTTTTTTTATGTAGGTTGCCATACAAAATCGAAAATAACATCTAATGATTTATCCTCATCAAGCTCTTCTTCTTCTTCATCTTCATCATCAGTTACTCCATTACGAAAAAAATCTCGTTTACATCAATTATCTTCACCATCTCAAATTCTTCCATCTCTATCAGATGATTCTTTATCTGAAAAACATAATTCAAAACAAAATCGTCAACCACGTTCACGTACAACATTAACTTCTATTAATCAATCTAAACGTTCATCATCATCACCATCAATTTATCTTATTCAACCAACAAATATAAATGAATCAAATAATTCATTTGGTTTAACAAAAACTATAATATATGTATGGACAAATAAAAATCGAAGAATTATTGATGAAGAAGATAGTTTTTATTCACGTTATTCTATTGAACAAGTTCCACCAATAATAAATCAAGAAAAATTTTCTATACCATTATCATCACGAAATATTATATTACAACGTGGTCAAATTGATTGTTGGCAAAATTTTGATACATTATCTAATTCAATCATAACATCATCATGTGAAAATTCAACTGGTTCAGCATCTTATTTACTTTCTTTATCATCCGATATACAACAAACTAAAACTGATACAAATTCTAATGGACATATTATATCAATATCAACAACAAAACGTTCTCAACCATCTTTATTAAATAAAACGAATAATATTCAATGGAATATTGAAAAAGATGGAAAACATCGTCGATATTCTAGAGTAAAATGGCATAGTGAAGATCAATTACATAAACATCATCGTTTATCAAGAAAACATCAAATAAAACATATAACAGACACTAATACAGATTCTGGTTCATGTACTGAACAAGATAATCAATCAAATGCATTGACACTTCATGATCCAGATAATTCAAATTTATCAAATGAAACGTATCAAGGTATTCTATTATAAATGAAACGCATTTTGCATCTCAGATTTTAATGATTAAATACATTTCATTGAAAAATAGGATATACTACTTTGTTTTCAAATAATAAATGATCGTTCATTTTGAAAACGAAAAGTTCATAATAACAATAGCTACCTAAAAATATTAATTTTTTATAACAAAAATAAATTTTTTCTGAATTCTACTTTTATGGAACTAATTACTTTCTATTGTAACTTCTTCTTCAACACGATAACATACTGGCATCCCACTTTAATATAGTGCATCTTGTAGAAAATTTAGTACTTCAGAAATTCCTGATATATGTTTCGAAAAGCCCTAAAAAAAGACCTTTTTTTTTTGATTGATATTTAACAGATTTCGGTATTTTTGACAAAGTTTTCTTTCATAAAAAAATTTGCTTCCGGTCTACTCCATAATAATGTTCTCCTATTCTTTTCCTTCCTGTGTGGATATTTTGAGATCTTTATAGAATGTATTATATTAAAGTTGAACACTAACTATGTTGTAAAGAAGATTTGCAATAGAAAATATTTAGTTCAATAAAAGCGAAGTTTTTTCGATATCAACTCATATATGAAACAAAAAATGAGAGAATTATCAGCAAAATACTAACAGTAATTTTTTCTTCTGATTTCTCATAACCTATCGTGGTTTCATTGCCTGTAACCCTGTGAATTGACGTCACACTAACCTAAAATTTTTTTCATAACCTTTAACTTTTATGAAATACGATCTACCAAGAGTATTAAATATTATATATCTCATAAAAATTCTGATTCTTTCCACAGATATTACTATAGAAACATCACAGATTATCATAGACAAAGAATCAATAGCTAAACACTTTCCTTCTCCACAAGAATTATATTAATAGGTTTTTTTTTCTTCTTTTTCTAATTTATTTAGTATTAGAAAAATCTCCAAAGAGTATGGATTTAAATCTTCCTGAACATTCTTTGTATAATATTCATAATAATACAAAATCATCAAAACCTTTAAGTAATTTAAAATTAAAACAAATATCATCGGCAAGTACAGATGAAGATGTTGATGAACTTAATTCACATTATTCCGAAGATATTGATCGATCAACAACAACAACAATGCAAAATTTTTCCGATAAATATAATATACGTTTTGATAATGATACAAGTTCAATATGTCGTTCAAAAATTTTCTCAAATGAATATTCTCAAATGACAATTGATTCAGGTGTTGATATTAATAGTGAACAAAAATTTTATCAACCAAATATAAAAATAATTATTGATGAACAATCATTAGAAGAAACAATAGATCAAAATGATTTATATGGTTTATCTGATGATTCATTAATTGAAATTGAACCAAAATCATCTACAAAAAATTTTCATATTTTAAATCAATCAATAATAGAAGAAAGTGAACATACAATATCAATTGATAAAACTGAACAAGATACATATTTTTCTGCTAAAAGTCAATTCATTAATGATAATGATCAATATTGTGGTTATGAACTTGAAACAATAACTGATGATGAAGATGATAAACAATCTTTAAAAGAAGATTCAAATGAATTAATATTAATAAATCAATCTTCTTCAATACCTTCACAATTTCATTTTCAATTACCATCATTTGGTGAATGGATTGATAAAGTATTTACAACATTTCTTTCACAAATCGATGAAGATAAACATGAATCAAAATTATCAAGTCCTCATGGTTCACAAAGTAATATAGATATATCATCATCATCACATACTATAACTAATGTGGAAGATGATATATCTGAAAATGTATCAATTAATGAAAATGTTAATTTACAACAAATAGAAACATGGAGAACGAATGAAGAACAAAATTTTATTGGTAAAAATATTTTAATATAGATAAATTATACAAATATTCATTCTTTGTTTATTGACCTATAAATTTAATATTAACTAAATATGATTTATATCATGATTTTGTTAATATTAAATTTATATTATAATATTGATTAGATAAAAAAAAAAGAAGTTATAATTGATCATGATATTATAACTAATTATTTATCAAGTATATCTGTGGTTGATGTCACAATTAATTAGAAGTGAAGGCAATAGTTAGTCACTAGGAGTCTTTCCCCAATTGAAACAGATGAAGTCGAGATACCTTTTTCTCTGAGAATATATTAAAATGATCGACTATCTAGTTGAAATTTTTATTTTAACCTTTGATTTAGATGTCAGGTTATTTTTATACATTCTTTATTTTTAAGAAGATTAGTTTTAAAAAGGAATCCATCTTATATATTATAGGACAAAAAAGATATTCCGACTTTTCTTTATTCAAATACTGAAAACCATACACAGGTAGCTATTATTGTTCTCGATTTATACTCATTCTTAATTAATTCTAACATCGACAAGAATTAACATTCTTCATTTCTATTTGTTTGACATATGTTCTATTGAATCATTATTCAAATACGAGAAAAAGATATCTTTGTTTTAGTTAATATGTGAAACAATGTCGATTGTTTTTTTTTTTTCGTGTATTTGATGTATCTTTCTATTTCATTGAAATTTTGGCAATTACTTATAATAATAGAGAGATTATCATAAATTTCCATTCTAAACTTTTAGTCAATATTTGCAAAATCTTATTCAAAAATACAGTTAAGTAATAAACTATTTTGTCTTAGGAATTATAAATGTGTATTAACGTAAATTTTTTCTTCGTATCTGAAAGAACTATATTTAATTAAGATAACATAATGATAGTCTTTAATAGTTAATTAACTTCAATAAGAAAATTTATTTGATTTATACTTCAAAATAAAAGTACTATATATAAGTATAATACTACTACTTAAGATACTTATACTTATTCTATCTCTTATATTATCATATATGTTGTTTGAGAAATATTATCAGAATAAGTTTATTTTATAAATTTTTATAATTTAATTATGTTAATAATAAAAAATTGATTTAGTCAATAATATCAGTAAATTACTATTGTTTATATATATATTAATTCAATGAAATGAAAATAATTTTTTTTTCTCTTTAATCAAGATAAAGAAAACTATACGTATATATATATATATATTTGAGAGCATAGCTGTGTACATCAAGGGTAGAAAAAAGAAAGAATGAACAATCGATTTTAATGGCAATGATAGTTCAATGAATAAACAATAGACACATTCGACCTTTTTTTCCTTTTTTTTTCTCTCTATCTAGACATGTCAAGTTCAGGTTTAAATAGCGAAAAGGTCGATTTTGATACATATATTATCAATTGTAATTATGAAAAGATCAATCCTTCACAAATAAATCAACAAAATGAAATTCTTTTTATTAATAAACCATCAAAATTATTATTATCATCAATAACATCATCGATTGAAAATGATGATCAAGGTATATATTTATTATTATTACTAACATAGAAAACGAATGATGTATATATATATCATTGCACTTGAATAGCAAGGTGAAAGAAAGAGGAAAAAAAAATGTACATCGAACACATTTCTTCTTCAGTTTTTTTTTCTTTTTTTCCTTTTTTCTTTCACCGTTCAATCATGAAGGAGGTCACATATTTCTAAAAAAGTAAGTAATCAATCTTAAGACTTAATAGTAGCAATAAATTGATGTTTTCTATCAAAGAAAAAAAACAAACATTTAGTCTTATTTCAACTTAACTATTGAATTGTTCAGTAAAGATATATAGAGTACTTAGACAATAGTCTATTAAATGAAGACGACTAAAAGAATATTGAATGAATACTATAAAATGCACGTATATATATATATATGTTGTCTGAAGTGTATATGTTTTTTCACATTTCTAGAAATGATGAATAAAAATATTAATCTAAATGATGATGATGATCACAATAATAATATTTCAAAACAAATTTCAACAATAAATACAAATGAATTATCATCATCATTTCCAATTTATGAAGAATGTCAATATTCTTCCAATAGTCATGATTCATTACTTCAATATGATCATCATATATATCCAATAGTATCATCAATAGATGATTTAACAAAAACTAATCAATATTTATCATCAACATTTCATTCAAAAGATTCTGCACTTGGTTTATCAGATGATAATTTAAATCATCTACCATCAAATAAATTAATTATTTTAAATAGTAATAATAATAATCAACAACAAGTTTCATCATTAACAACATTTCAAAATAATGGTAGATATTATTTTTCTTTATTTTAGAGTTATATTATATAGATAAAATAATATCCTATGACGTACATATAGAATAAGAGATCATCAAAGATGTTCTTACTCACGCGTATATTTTCTTTTTTCTTTCTTTTTTTTTTTTGAGTTCAATTATCCTTGAATTTCTTTCGTTCTATAATTAGACATATGTACAATATCCATACATTCATCTCACTACTTTACAATTTGAGCTGATTGGGTTATTAACTAATCCTTCAATGTGTGTTCTCGCCCTTCGAAAAGCTCATTTCATTCACCTTTTTTTTTTTTTTCTTCTTCTTCTTTGTATATGTATATATGCATATACACAATGACCATCTAATGAACAATATATGTACGTGTTGAAGAAAGACCAATATATCTAAAAATGAACTTCATAGGTATATATAAATATATTAAAAATTCGCTGTGAAACACGCGTATATCACACAAAGAAAAGAGAGAATAAAATGATTAAAAAAAACAGTATACGAACGTGCTAACGCACATTGATATGATGATTTTTATTTCTAACGAAATAAAAGAAAAAAAAAAATATATATTTCTTTTTCTTTATCGTTCTTTTTCTTTTATTGTTATTATTATTATTATTATGATTTTCTTTTTTTTGAGTCACTATCATATCGTATATATATATATTTATACACATGTCTTTCTTTCATTTTAGTTGTTAATAATAATAATGAAACAATAGTTAATGCAAATGTTAATATTAATGATGAAATTATGCAAAAATTTGATTTAAATGAACATAAAAAAAATGTTGAACGAACAATATCATCAAGTTCATCAGAACAATTAATACCAAAAGAAAAACAAACCGGTAAAATAAAAATCACTTTATTGTTTGAATGAGAAATAGTTGAATATCAGATTTATTTGTCATATGAAAGAAAGAATGAATAGTATGTATATATTGACACATTTAAACTTATCAAAGAATGAAAAGAAATAAATAATAATAGAAAAAAAAAACAAAAAAGAAAATTTTGATATAAATGAAGCTTGAACAATCGATATTGACATTCCAATTTGCTTTTTTTTTCTTCTACTATCAGTTAATAACTTAACTATATTCATATAAAATTATCGCTCTCATCTCATTAAAATACGCTATTTAAAATATTATCTACTTATAATTGTCTTATACGAATTTATTCGATTTCTAAAATTGTGTTCTATCGTTTTTAGGTGACTGAATAATTTCGTATACAATCATCACCAGTAGGTCATTTTTTAAATTTAGCAATTTAATGAGATGAAGATGATAATTTAATATGAATATAGTTAGATTAACAACTGATAGTAGAAAGAAAGCAATTATGGAGTATCATGTCAACTACTTATGCCTATATATATGTATTAGAGATAGTGATTAACTAGCGAGCCATAATTTTAATGAATATTTTTATTGATACATAATCTGAAAGGATTATTTCGTCTGTAGAACTTTTTACAGCTCGATTTTATTTAAAAAGGTCAAATTTACTGAATTCATAACAATATTAGGAGCATAGGATTCAAATACGTCAGTAGCTCTCTAGTAGTTAAAGTTCGAAAGTATTTTATCTCTATTGAATAAAATTAATAGTTTTTTTTGATTAAAATAATCAGCGCAACGGGTTCTACACGGTCCTATAAATGAAACAATTTTCTAAAAACCTTGTATTTTTTTTGTTGCGGTTGAATACTCATAAAGATATTTATTTTTTCCTAGGAATGTATTATAAAGCTTTTGGTAGTTCAGCTGCAATTCATCTTACTGAACAGTATAATTGTGAATGGTTACAAGATATTTCAACTCCAATAATAACAAAACCAATTGAAATAAATGATAATCATCTTCGTATTCTTCATCAAAGTCAAATAATTGGTGATAATGAAGATGAATTTTATTATTCACCACAAATTCTTCATCCATCAAATTCTTGTCCAATTTTAAATTTAAAATCATCTGATATATTAATACGTGAACGTTCATATTCATTATCAACACTTGATACATATAATAATTTAAATATAACACATGAAACATTAGAACAAATTTGGTTTTCATTACTTAATGTTGCATTTAGTGATAAAGATGATTATGAATTAAGTGAATATAAATTACGACATATTATTGGTTTATCAAATTCATATTCAAATATGAATCAATCAATACTTGAAAAATCTCGTAGTCATAATGATATTTTTTCAATAATGAATAAACATAATCAAAAATCTATAACAAAAACTAAATCAAAATCATTTGATATAACATCATTAATTAAACAATCATCAATAATAAATGATTCAGCTAATATTGGTCTTTTACAAGGTGCAGATATATCAGAACCATTTGCTGATCGTTTAATATCAACATCATTACATTCTGATCTTGAAAGTATTCAATCATTTGAACAAGAACAAATTCAAAATGAAAATCTTTCACAACCACCAGAATCACCATCACCATCACCACCACCACTACCATCAGTAATACCAAAAGAACCATTAAATTATGTTTTTAATTATTCACATCAAACAGATAATGATGAATATGATTTCGAAGCAACATGTGATATTGAAACAAAATTATTAGATATATCTGATATATTAATAAATGAAAATATTCCACCTATTGTACAAATTCAAGATACATATACAGAATTATCATTATTTCGTCCACATTCTTTATCAACAATTCCAAGTTCACGAGCAAGTCAATATGCATCAAGTGTTGATAGTGATGATGCATATGAACGTGAACATCATTTAAATAAAGAATTACATATAGATAATTCTGATGATATATTTCAATATCATATTAGTGATGATGATCATGGAGTTATTGGTTCAGAATTTTCATCACCACATTCAAGACCACTTTCATCAATACAAAGTCGACCATTATCACCTGAACAAAATCAGGTTAGTTATTCTAGGAATTTATTCTTACAACTTTTTCTAGCATATCTATTAAAAAATGTATTAAATATTTTTGTATTATTTTAGCAATTTAAATCTATAATTTTTTCTGATATTGATCATGATGCTTGGGAACAATCTATAAATGGACCAATATTTTATGAAAATCTTTCTATGGAATATAATAATGATGAAGAAGTAGGAGAAGAAGAATTATTCTCATCTAATAATCAATATTCGGAAAATTTAATATCAATTATTCCAATTGAACAAATAAATACTAAACAAACATATTTAATCGATCAAATCGAACCAATTATATCATCTAATGAAAATAAACAAGAACATTTTATACAACAAATTAATAATAAAAATCTAAATTATTCATTAATTGAACAAGATTATATAATAAATGAAGAAAAATCTGATTTAAATAAAAATTTTATTCATAAACAAAATGATATAATTAATTTTAATATAAATCATAATGAAGAACAAAATTCAATATCAAATATAAAACATTTAATATCAATTGTTGATGAAATAAATCATTTACAAATAACAAATGAAAAACTTCTTTTACAACAATCATTAAATATTGATAATAAACATTCATTTTCATTATTAAATTCAAAAAATAATTCACCATTATATTATCATAATCAACGTATTGATAAAGTATCAGATTTAGAAATAGTTAAACAAGGTAAAGGTTTTAAAATAGGTTATACTGATAGACAAGGTACTGATCAACGTGTTATATTAACAAAACATATACAAGCTGGATTAGATATTATGAAACGTGATCCACATGTTCGTTTACCATATCAAGGACGACGAATATTAAATCAAAATTTTAGTTCAGTATTATATACAAATGGTTATAATATGTTACAAGAAGATAATAAATTTCAACATACATCTGATGATATTGAAATACCTATGATTGGAACAAATCCAAAACATTTTGATGAGGTTTGAATTAGAAATAATTGTAACTAAAATTTTCTGATATTTGAGAAGGATCAATCTCTCTTAAACACGCTACGATAGAACCTATTTTCTTGAATAATTAATAGCATCTATTTAGTAAAGATTATGTATCATTATACAAAAAGATCTATGTAAAAGACAATAATATTAAATTTTTTTTTTCTAGTCGGATATGGTTTCTATTGATATTGATGGACCATCAACAATGCTTAATTCTATATGTGAATCTATAGTTATAACTCAAGGATCAGTTTATACAAATCCTTCACCAAAATCTCTAATTAATTCATCATCTCAACTTAATTCTAATCAACATGAAGAAATTATGCAAACATCATATACAACAAAAAAAGATAAAATTGAAGTAATAGATTCATGGCATGATCAAACTATTATTAATGGTAGTAGTACATCATGGCGTAGTCCATTTAAATCTCTAAAACAAAATCAATCATCTTTAAATACAATACAAAAACATAATTCATCATCATATCATATTGAATTAAATAAAAAACAAGAATCTACACGTGATATTGCTTTATCACCTATATTATTTCCATATGAAAAAACTTCTCATACAATAAGTACATCACCTATAACAATATGTGAAACAGTTGATCGTTCATGTCAATATAGTCCACCAATAAATCATGATCAATATGTACAATATTATGTTGATAAAATAACATCTTCAACACAAGTATCATCTTATGAAATACCCGGTTTTTATAAAACACAAGATGAAATACAAACAAATGATAATTCAACTTATCGAACAATGATAATACATCCAACAACACTTGAACATAGTTCAGATTCAGGTATACTTATTGATGATAATCGTCGTATGAAAATAAATTTAGCTTTACAAACTGATTTAAAAAGTTCATCCGATAGTGAAGATATATCTGAAGAAACAACACGTCCATTTATTCGACAAAGATTATCAAATAATAATATATATGAAAATAGATCAATAATAAATTCAAATATAAATATATCAACAACTGAAATTGAACAAGAAATTTCACAATTACGTCGTGAAAGAGCACATATACTTGATTTACTTTCATTTAATTGGAATCGATCAAATATTTGGGTTGAATTAACAGAAGCTAAATTAAATTATATTATTGGAGAAACAGGTAAAATAATTATATTTATTCTTGAATGATTCGAAGCATAGAAAATCTATTTTATTAATAAATTGATAATATCTAATTTAGATGCTCTTCTTCGTTCACTTTCATTTGATCCAACACCAATTGATAGTGAAACAATTAAATTAAAAATGCATCAATATGAAGAAGATATGGCTGAATTAACACGTCAACATTTAGCTGTTTATCGTAAACGTTTAGAAGATTCAAAAAGACAATTAGATATGAAAATAGATGAATTAGAATTAAAAAAATCTTCTATGGAAAATAATTCGATAAATCGTATAACAACATATGAACATATACAACGTTCAATAAATCCAAAACGAACAAAATCATTTTTAAGTACAAGTGCAGAAAATTTAACTATATTACCTATACAAGATACAATTGCCAGTCATCCACAATTACTTGATGTTTCATTTTTAACATCAACACCATCACAAACAAATGAGTTTCCACATCAATTTTCTGATTATAGAGAAAATAATGATGAAAGAATTCAAACAATATATCGTCCAACACCACGTTATCCTATATCAACTAATCATCAATATGATTATCCAACAAGAATAAATCATGGAAATTTATCAAATATGGAAGGTTTAAGTAAAAGTCAACAAGCTATTTTAGATGAAACAGATAAACTTGTTAAAGATTCACAACAATTACATACAGAATCAGCATCACAATTTGAACGAGCACGAGAAAGTCTATTATCAAGGTAAATAATAACATTAATTTGATTTTTTATATAAAAAAAAAATCGAGAAGGACTTTTTGAAAAATGATCATCTACTATGCTTCATTATATTCAGTAATACATTGATTATATCGCTAATAACTAGAATATGTCATTTTAACATTTTTTTTTTCTTGACATCTTGTCATTATACGACAGTAGAACATATGGCAAAAAAAGTATTTCTTAATAATAGCTTCCAGAAAGATATTTTGTAAATCCAATCTACAATCTTAATAATCATAACTCAGTTAGAATATACAGTATGAAAATGATAACTATAATAAACCATCTGAATAAATATAATTATTTCGGAAGACAAGGTTTCTTCTTTTTTTTTAAGATAAAAAAAAAATAACTAATACTAAAATTCTTGAATAATGATATATATATTTTCTCCAATTTTAGTTCCTAATTTTTTTTAAAAAATTATGTATATGTATAAACCAGGTAAATTGATAACCTACTTTCTTTGCATGATGCTCGCTGGCATGAGTTTTGAAAACTCTGGATATAACAAATGGAGTGTTTTATTGACATAATCAAAAAAAAAAAAAAAGAAAAATTAGAATTAATTAATAAATTTTTATTTTTTAGTGAAACATCAATTCGATTAGCACGAGCTAATATGGCTGCATCACGTTTTTCATCATATTCAGATACGAAACCTTATTTATCAAATGATGTAACACTTGCTGAACTTTTTAAATATGAACAGTCATTAGCAAGAGAAGCAGCAAAAAATACTCGATATGTTTATTCATCAACAAAAACAACAACAGAATCTTAATTTATTTATTATAAATTTCTTTTTTTTTTTTATTATTTTACCGTCCATTTAACGATATCTTAGAAGAAGACAAAAAAAAACACACACCACCGATGGTGTATATTGGTGCTGTTCTATCTCAGTAAATGTGAAAATCGATGTATATCACATCGTTTATGTAGTTTTGCTTCTTTTTTTTTGCGATTATTATTATTATTATATTGTTATTCGACATGCTTTCTCTTTTGTGTGTGTGTGTTTGTGTGCTAGTTCTTATTTTTGAAATTTGTATAAATATAAGAAGATTTATCAATATGAATTTCATTTGATAAAAAGAAAAAAGAAAATTCCTTTTTTTGTTATTTACCAAAAAAACAAGATTTTCTGCTAGCTTGAATAATTATTTTCATTTTCTAGTTAATGCTCTTTTAAACTGCTATAATAGTATAAATTTACTTGATCTCCGATAAGAAAAAAAAAAAGAAGAAGATGGAAAATCCTCTTTATATTTTCCTTGCATTAACTCAGTCACTATAGCTATCTTTTTTTTTTTTTGCAAACAGCATGTCGTGTTGTTCATTCATCTTTTTTTTTTCCTCTAATTCTCTTTTCATAATTATAATAATTCTTCTATCCCTAAGGTGGAAAAAAAGAAGAATAGCAGCTGCCGACTAATGCAGGTAGTCGTCATTACTACTACTGCTATAAAAAAGATGTTGATGAGCACAGAAATAATCTCTTCTCATTTTTCTTTTTTTCCTCACTTTCTATTCTAAAATCCTTTCTGCATGATCATTATTATCACTAAGCAAATCTTGACTGAACGTCGTCGTGTAACGGAAAAAAAAGATAATGTTCTTACAATGTGCCGTTGCTACATCAACTTTTCATCCTACCTTTTGTTTATATATTGTTAATCGTCATTAAAATGTGAGTTTCATTTTTGTTTCCTAGATATAAATAACCTTTTTATTATAATATTCTAAATGTATAATTCTTTTCTTTTACATAAAGAAACAAGTACATCTATATTTTATACATATTTATGGTTAATGTGTATTAAAAACGATGCCAGGTCGAAAAATTCGATTAAGTTCTGGTTCATCACTTATTATTATTGGTACTTCATTAACAAATCTAGCACCTAAAACAATCAAAGGTAATAATATATATAATCAATCATAATGTTAAAATATAAAATATTCTTTTTTTAACATCATAAATTTATTATTATAAATTTATAAATACAATATTTATGTTAGAAGAATAAAAGAAAAGTAGTAAGAAATAATCTTACCTATTTTCTAAAAATATTCAAACGATGATAATCAAATACATTGACTTAATAAATAGTATATAATTTATAATTAGTTGTATTCTAAGAAAAAAGAAACAGCATCTTTTATATATATATACATAATTGGAGGTATTATTATTTTAATATAAAGATTTTTTCTATTTAAATAATATAAAATTTTATTTAATTAAATTAATAATGTAGTTATTAATGATATAATTCTGTTTGTTTATCTTATTTTTAGTATCAGGAACATCTAATTCAAAACATCATCATCATCATCATCATTCATCAAAGTCAACCAAAGTATCATCTGCAACAACAGTTATACATAATAATACTGGTAAGTTATTTAATTTCGAAAAACATATAATAAATTTTGAGTATTCTTTAGACTAAAAACAAATCTTTTTTTGTCTAAAAAATATGATGAATATTCATTGTTATTTGTCTGTTTACACCAGAGTATAATTTTTCGGTCGATGACATTTATGACAATAGATAGAACTTTATACTATGTCATACATATATATCAACATAGAAAAACTACATTTTTTTCTTCTTCCTTCTTCGCTGAATAGAACGGATGCAAACATGAATTGTCTTCTATGTCAGTTATTTTCTTCTCAGAAGATCTATTAGTTATTACCATAAGGACTTATTTACTAGAACTGAAAAGCATTACTTCAATTCTCAGTTCCTTTTTTTGTTTGAGTTAAAGATAGTCGATTTATTCTTATAAGCTAAAACCTAAAGCTAACAATTATGTTATTATCAGAGAATTTATCACCGATCTTTTCAAATAAATCCAAATATCATGATGATGATGATGATAATGGTCATGAAGAAGGTGGTGATCCAACTAATAGTCCATATGATCTTATCGAACATGATGTGACCAGTCTAGCTAAGATTAATAATTTACCATCACCTACATCATTCGATGCATTGCAAATTGGTAGTGATAGGTAAGAATTTCAAAAAAAAATAAAATAAAATTTTCGTAAAATTTCTTATTTTAGATTACGAACAATAATTGCTGCTCTTCAATGTAATATACTCATACGTAAAGAAGATATTATACGTAATTTGGATTATGTAGCAAATGTTCTTGAAGCTGTTCATCAAGATGAAACAAGGTAATGTATATATTTTATCATAGAAAAAAAAAATTCTGCATAGTTGAATATTGTATTCAGATAAGCTACTTTAGGTTTTTTTTTTTTTCTTCTTTATAATTTATATAAACACATCTTCGATATAATTCATTCATTCTAGCATATATTTTTTTTTCTCTAAGAAGCAAATAACAACACTTTTTTTTTGACACCCGACTATCATCATTTTTATATTGATGTTGATATAGAAAACCTATCACTAATAATTGTCATGTCAGAAATAAAATAAAAAATGAGAAAATAGTTATTTTTGTTATTATTATTATTTTTTACTAAGAAAAAAAAATGACTAAGTGCAATATTAGAGTATTTACATATGTTTATATTGTAGACGATTGATGGAAGAAGATGATGGTGCATTATCAGAAATTGAACCAGATTCTGTACCAAATGAAGTACGTGATTGGTTAGCAATGACATTTACTCGATCAATGTCAACTATTAAACGACGTCCATCAGATAAACCAAAATTTAAAAGTGTTGCACAAGCTATACGTGCGGGTATTATGGTCGACAGGTTTGTATCTTATATATTTATTCTTATTTATAATATATATATAAACAAGAAAGAAGAGAAAAATAAATATCTTAGTTAAAATTCATTGATTTTATTTTTCAACTATTATAAATATTGACTTTCTTTGACTACATTACTTTTTTTTCTTCTAATCGTCCTTTTATCAGGATTGTTAAAGATTGGTATCTACACATTAAATTAAAGGTATGATCATAATTTAAAAAAAAATAAAATAAAATCACATATAGTTTGATAATATGCATGTGTGATCCCATAATTTAATACTGATAATTTTCAATATGTGACATCCATTTGTTCTTATATATGTTTTCTAGGTACCTGAGACGTCTATCTATCGATATTAAATTTAAGGTATTTTATTCATTTGAGTACTTTCATTAAAAAAACAATATGTTTTCTTCTTGAATTAAATTTTGTCTTGCACTTTATATTCACGCATACATATATGATACACTATATTCTTTTTTTTTTCTTGCAATATAAACAATTAGTCTATTATTTAATCACATAAAAGAAAAAGAAAAAGAAAATTGAGACATCCTTTAGACTTTTTCGACGGAATAATTTGGCTTTTTCTATCGATACTATACAACAAGTAAGTTAGTTTCCTTGAAATATTCAATTAATTAGTAAGGTGATCCCTTTTTTTTCTGCACGAATGCAATTGATGTATATGCTTTGAATATTGTTTTAATAGATATAAGAATAATCATCAAAAAAAAACAAATTATTTTAATTAATATATTTTTTTTTAGACAATTAATGAATGGACATTTGATGTATTTTCTGTAAATGAATTTACAAATGGTCAAAGTTTACGTTATGTTGGTTTTGAACTTATGCAACGATATAATTTACCAAATAAACTTCATGTAAAATAATTTTGAATTACTTTTTCTCGTAAAATAATATCTCATTTTAGATATCTATAACTGCATTACAAAATTTTCTTGAACACATGGAAAGTGGTTATAGTAAATATCGTAATCCATATCATAATTTAGTACATGCTGCTGATGTTTTACAAACAACATATCAAATTATATACAATTCTGGTCTCATGGTAGAGGTTAACATAGTTTCATTGTTTAATTTGCTTTGTAGTTTCTTTTTGTAAAACGAAAAAAAAAGAATTTATTAGTTTAAATTTTTTGCTTTTGCCTAGCATGATTGGAATTAGATGCTTTATTAAATATATTTAATTATTATTAAGAATTTTCGTGTTTTTTTTTTTCTTAAATTTTTTCTTAGAATTGGCTTACTGATCATGAATTATTTGCAATGTTTATTGCAGCTATTGTACATGATTTTGAACATACAGGAACATCGAATAATTTCCATATTCAATCAAGGTAAATATATTCGTAAATGATTATCTATAAGTGTTGAGATATGTTAACATTTACTCTTTACCCCTATTGACAATATATTAAACGTAATTTTAATATATTTTCTTAGATTATCTAAAACAGATTTTAAAAAAATAAACAAAAGCTTTGGAATTATTTCTTTAGATCGGATGTTGCATTAATATATAATGATCGTGCTGTACTTGAAAATCATCATGTAAGCGCAGCATTTCGATTAATGCGAATAGATGATTATAATATTTTATCGGAATTTTCATCGGATGAATTTAAGTAAGTAGAAAAAAAAAAAAAAAGAAAATCCTCTTTTTTCTTTGTTTTAAAGAAATTTTCGACATTTGGTTATTGAAATGGTTCTTGCTACAGATATGAGTTCACATTTTACACAATTAAAAACAATGAAAAGTCTTTTAAGTATGCCAGAAAAGTAAGTTTCAATTTTATATATTTATATATATATAAAAATTTTTTAGTATTGAAAAATCCAAAGCTTTAGCGCTTGTACTTCACAGTGCTGATATAAGTCATCCAGGAAAACCATGGACTATTCATCATACATGGACAGAATCATTAATGGAAGAATATTTTAAACAAGGTGAAAAAGAAAAAGAACTTGGTTTACCATGTTCACCATTATGTGATCGAGATAATACACTTGTTGCTGAATCTCAAATTGGTATATATTGAAAATTATATTAAAAATAAAACAAAGAATTTTTTTTTTAGGTTTTATTCAATATATAGTTGAACCTTCATTTGTTGTTATGGGTGATATGCTTGAAAAAATTCTTAAATCTTTATCTGTTCCTGATTCTGAACTTCCATCACCATCAATACCAGCAAAAAGTGTTGTTTCATCTCCTTCACCTCCACCATCACCTAGATCATCAAATGATTCAAATCATCCTCAAGATGAACATCTAGAAAATGGGTAAGAAATAATTAAATAATACTAATAAATTTTGTTTATATTTATATATAGACGTGAAAGAAAACCATCATCAATGACAACACCTATAACTCGACCTACAACTGTTCGACGGCCATGGATTGAATATCTTAGAGAAAATCGTGAACGATGGATAAGAGAAGCAGGTTAATAAAATAAAATAAAATAAAATATTTTTTTCGAAATATTTTTTTTTTGTAGAAGAAGAAAAACGTCGAAAAGAATTAAAAGTTATTGAAGAAGAACCATAATTAAGTTTATCTTATGACATTCCATATGAATATATACATACATTTTATTTTTTCTATGCAAATAACAAATATAATCATCAGAAAAATACTAATGTGTGTGTGTATTTTTTTTTTTCATTTATATCTATAAATAAAAATCAATCGAAGTGATTGATATTACCTCTTTTATGAAAATAAAATATACTTTAATAAAATTTTCATATTAATTGTTTTTTTTTTACTTCTTATATCATTGTAAAGTACAAAATAACTTTTTTTAATTCGAACACATTCAATGTAACTAATTTACATGTCAAATCCATCTACAAAATTTATGTACTTATTGTATTCTCTAACCATGATTGATTTTTGACAAGAATGACGGTACGAATAAATAAGTATGGTAGGATGTATCGGAAATAACATGCATACGATTTGTACTGTTATTTGTGTCAAAAGAGCATCGTAAGAGACATCCCTAGGACAAATACTAAGTGAATCAAAATTGAAGCATATATGTGTGCTATCTGCCCTCAAGGGGTTAATAATGGGTTGTTAATTCTTGTTCACTTGCCTATTGATTAAACTTACTTAACCAATTCAAAAAGTTACTGTTCGCATAATTTGAACTGATTAGAATTAATATTATAATAATATGAATTTATTCAAGACGTTCTTACTCAAAAAATAGAATTATTTAAAATAATCTTCTGTTTTCATCCTATCATAATCATAACATTAGTTGTATATAAAAAGAACTTTCACATGTCATGACTTGAAGTGATTCATAGTCTGTTAATGTGTAGATCAAATTTGTTGATATAGTTTTATTTTTGAATGAGATATAATCATTCTATTGATTGACTTTAAAAATAGTTTCATTTCAGATCAAATAAATTAAACTACACATTGAGTTGTTAAAGTATCATAAAACAAGGGTGTTTAAATATTTAATTCATAGAAAAAGAATTGATTAGTAGTTGTTTAATTTAATTCTTACAAATCATTGATCTGTAAACTGTCAAATATCGAAAATTAATACGAACACAATTTATTTAAATATTAGCATTATCTTCATCTGTAAAATACTATACTTAAAATTGACCTTCAAAAATAATTTGTTTTCAAATTCTCCTGGAATTTTAATTTACAATAAAGTATATGTCAAAAAATCAAAAAATGTTCTGAAAATTTTAGCTTGAAATAGTATCTTTTTTATGAGATATTGAAACCTCATATAATATTCATATTCCGTTATGTGATACTAGAAACTAAATAGTTCATGGAGAAAATGTTCTTTTGAACTATTAACAAGATAGCTGTTTAAAAACGAAATATTATCGTATGATTTTTTAGTATATATATCATTATAAACTAAAATGACTATAAAATGAAAAAAAATAACGTTCAATCATTTGTAGCAAAATAAACGAGATAGGTTATTTAGTACAGCTACCTGTAGCCTATAAAATGGTTCACAATTCGGCTTTAATCGTCATCAGTGAAGAAGGTAAAAACCCTTGAGAAAAAAATCTATATACTTAAGCATATGTGTCAATTTTCTGGAGAATGTTTTGGCTGTAATTTTTTAAATTAATCTATCTTTGGTGTAGAAGAATTTCGTCGATTCCATTATTATCAAATGAATTATTCTTTGAAAGTGAATTTAAATTCAATATTTTTGATAATTGGTTATGCTACCGACTGAATTGATTATCAAACCGGCTGTTTATGAAGTGACCTTGCTTATCACGTCATTAGCCATTTATATCCTCGTCCTTCATCCTTAAACGCTTAGTAAACATCTAGCTTGATAATCATACCAATCGATTTGAAATTCATCTGATTTAGTATTATGAACTAATTATATAATTATTATTTATAAGGTCGATTAAATGCAATTATATTCATTTTTAGTGAAATTCAACTTCGGCAAGTATGAAATTTACCTGAATATTCACTGACACAACCGTAGTCACTAATTGTTTCATATTTGAGACCGATATGCTCGACTTGACAAATTCATAAAAAATTTCATTTAAATTTCCGATGTATATCTCGTGATCTTTCCTCATCAATAGTAAATCATTGAATTTTATTCATCTCTCATTTTTTTTCTTTTATATTTTCATCCTTTCTTTATACTTTTGACGTCATCGAACAAAACGAAATGGACATACGCCCTTACTTACGTGTGTATTTTTTTTTTGTTATTTGTATTTTTGAAATACTTCATTACAAACGAATAATTGATAATGTCAAATATAAAATTGCATAAATAATTCAATAGTTCTACTATTATAATTGGTAAATTAATTCAATGTATTATATTTTATTTACATGAAAAATATTATATAAAATTAAGAAATACAAAAAAAAAGAACGAACGAATGAAAGAATCGAAAAAACACATAGGTATGATACGAATATCTTTTATGTATACGGATGATTAAACACACATGTAGAGATAAAACAATATTATTGATTCATAAAATAGAATTGACTATTAACAAAACAAAATATTATTAATAAATAAAATTAAAATTTCGTATAAATAATAATTATTAGTTTTTTTTTTCAATAAAAAATTTTGAAACATTTTTTTATTTTAGTAATTAACATATATCTAATGATAAGTCTCTTCAAAATTTTATAATGATTCCAAGAGAAAATGGTGATACTTCATTTGATACTGATCAAAAATCAATACCACATCGACGCACATCATTAATTGCTGAAGATAAACTTCATCGAGTATGAATTTATATTTTTATTTTTAATAAAAATTATTTTATTTATCAGAGAAATCCATTAACAGTTCGACAAGAAATTCAAACATTTGATGATCTTGCATATGAAACAACGCTTGCTGATGTACATTTAAATGAAATGCCTGGTCTACAAAATACAGGTAGATTGTATTTAATTTATATTAAATTTTTTATTTTATTTAAATATTTAAATAGAACAATGGAAACGTATTGCTGCTCGAAATGTTCAAATATCACCTCCACTTTCTCGTCAATATTATTTAAAAGCTACTTCTATATCTGAATCACAAGATGATCACATACCGGAAGTATTAGGATCTTATCATCGATCAGAACATACAGGAAATGAACAAGATACAATAACAACTATGACTCCATCTCTATTACAAAATTCACGTCGTAAAATTTTACTTGGTTTATCAATTATTACTATTATGATTGCTATTATAGTTGCAGTTGTTGTTGCGGTTATTTTAGGTATTATTAAAAGCAATAATAATAATTCTTTGTTTTTTTTTTATATTATAGTACGAAAACCTGTCGATACAACAACAGATTATTATTCAGGTTATATTGTTGTTCAAGCTTATTTTAATCCTATACTTTTATCTCCATCATCAACATTATCTAGAAATTATCGAAGAGAATTTTGTTCATTAGTAAGTTTAGAAAATTTTTATTATTATTAATTCATTTTCATATATATATAGATTAGTACAACATTATCTGATACAAAAACGAAATATGCAATATTTTTTTCTTCTTGTACTGTAAATAATTTTCGTAATGGAAGTATAATAAGTGATTTTATACTTGGTTTTACACGTTATCAAAATGTAACACGACTTAATAGATTTCTTAGTCGGACATTAGTTAATAGACAATTATATGGTGGTAGTATTTTATCAATAATATTCAATTTAACAAATATTGATGATAATAATGATTATGATGGTGATTATGATTGAAAAAAAGATATGACATATTCATTCATTATTAAATACTTGAATATTCATATAAATTCAAAAATTTATCCAACTGGATTGTTTTTATATGATACAATAGTAATTCATTACATATTGGGTAATAAAAATATAATTACAATAAAAAAAAAATAAGTTATTAGAGATGAATTTATTGTTTATTTTTTCTTTTTAATAAATAATTAAAATATAAAGAAAAATATATTTTCAAATTATTGTAATACGATGTTTTTTTTTATTGAAAAAAAAAACACCATGTTTTTCGTCTTTTTCTTTATTTGCATTGTTTTTTATGATCATGCATTGTAAAATTCTCAAAGGAATATGTTTGTGACCAATTATTGTTCTTTTTTTGTTTTTAATTTAAAAGAGTATAACAAAACTCGTTGTTTTTTGTAATTAAATTTTATTTTTATTATATATAAAAAAAAATACTTTTATAATTATATTTCTTTTGTTAAATATTTTGCTCTATTTGTAAAAGTATCTACTTTTAGTTTTTGTCCTTAAAAATAAATATTTTAAAGAACATTTTGTTTTTCTAGACTCTATAGTGTTTTATATGTTTCTTTCAACAATAAAAAACAATCTAAATGCTTCCAATAGAAACCAATAGAGAATTTTTGGATTACCATACGAGCTATTTTTAGTTCTTATTTGATGATTATCTTTCGAAAAAACATCATACTATCATATTGGAAATATCACGTCAGTCTTTTCATAGTAATTCATATATTTCATCTATTGTCAGGTAATTATTATGATCTCAAAGGTATACTAGATGTTGTTTTTTTCTTTTTTGTATTCTTATAAAAAACAAATAAGGCTAATTGATTAATTCTAAATAAAAATTCAATGAAATATTTTTATCTTAAATAACTAACTTTAATTATCATTAAGAATTTATTTTTTCTAATAAAAAAAAAACTATAAGAAAAGAAATGATCACGATCTTATTGTATTCATATTCTACTCCTACTCTTTTTTTTTCCACAACGACATTCATCGTTTGTTGAGTTTATAGAAAAATAACAGAACTAACAGCAACAACAATTCATGTTGACGACGAATGGCATTCACGCAAACGGGAATGCAACTAGTAATGACGTTCTGAACGTGCTACAGAACGACAAAAAAAAAAAAAAACGAAGAAAAAAAAAAGGGAACATAAGCATTTTTTTTTTTAGAAAGAATCGTTACCATTATTGTCGATGCCATTACTTCTACCATTCCTACCGCTCCTACTGTTGTCGTCGACGTCGATAAAACGGGGAAGATGAAAATGAGAGAATCACACTCCTTATCGTCGACGATGGAACCACAAGCCCAAAAAAAAATATTCCTTCAATGATAATCGTGACCTACAACGAAAGATTATATTGAACTATTTTATTCAAATAAAAAAATAAAATATATATCTTTATTATACAATGGCATCCAACAGTGAACAGTCATCTCGACAGGAATTTTTGTCAGATCATATTCAAGTAAATATTTCAGATTCTTCTTCTTCTTCTTTTTCTTTTTTTTTTTTTTTTTTTTTATCAAAATGCGTCGTTCGAATACAGAAAAACGGGTGAAAAGGGCATTTTATTTATTCATATGTTTTTGACGAAGAAAAACAAAAAAAAAAATCAAGGTCTAATACATTTTTTTTCTCTTAAATGTTATAATTAATCTAGTCTTGTCTTAAATCAACGGTGACAGTTAAAGAAGTAACACTTGTTCATGTTTTTCTTTTTATTCTTATTATTACTCTAAAATCTTTTGTGAATATTTACACGAGCAAGTGCTATGTCTAGGCTCTTGCTGACTACTAAGCGAACTAATAGTAGGGTTTGTTCTTTTCTTTTTTTCTTACATAGGATAAGGTCTGACAAAATAAAAAGAGACCAAACGGAATTATAATTATTTTTCTTTTTCAAAACAAAAATCATTGTGTATCATTAAATCATTTTAGTCATGAAAGATAAAAACAAATAGAATCTTGTATCTTTTTTGACATAAAATAAAAATAATTAACTTGTTTTAATTAGCTTTATATTTAAAAAAAAATTGTGTCAAAGTTAATTAAATATTCCACCCTCACTTACAATTAATTTTATATGTGCATGTGTGAGTAGAAGAAGTATGTGCTCTTTAATCTTATTAATTTATTTATACTTGTTGTCAGACTTTTATCAAGATAAGTTTAATTTTTTTTCGATTTAATATTTTGAATATTTATTTTTTTAAAAGAAGATCATTTGATTTTATATGATTATAAGTATTTATTAAACGAAAATATATCTATGAATATTACAAACATTTTCATTTGTTTATTTCGATTAATGATTTAACCAGTTTTATATTCATTAGAAAATCGTTTAGGACCTCGATTATATTTTAAATATGACTAAGTCGTCGGTTGACTGTATATACACAGCTGTTTCTTTCTCTCATTACTTCTCAATCACAAATGTCCTTATATACCTTCTACCATTCGTTTCTCAAGCTGTTTCTTCTTTTACTCTATTCTCTTTTTTTGTCTTCATGTATTACGTTAAATTAAATAAGTTAGTCTTTTCTTCGAAAAAAATAATTTATAACTTCATTGAATATATTCAAGCATAAGATTTCAATTAATTATCATTAATAAAATTGAAAATACAACACGCAATTTAAATCTAAATGTAAATATATATATATATATATATATATAAGTGTGTAGATTCACAAAAAAAACATATTCGATGTCATTTACACACCTGCTTCAATTCACTTAAAAATAATTAATATTTATCTCTTTTCAATTGTTCTTTTTTTTATTCTTTTTTTTTTTCTTATAGAAAATCAGTTCTACGCGTCCATCTGATAACGACAATACAACTAATTCAAATACTAATTTAAATATGAGTGATGAAAATTGTGATCCATCTTCAACTCCTTTAACAACAAAAATACGTCCAAAACCTATTGATACACGATCAGCAGCATCTTCATCATTAATATCATCATTAGATAGTCCAAAATCTGCAACAATAACAAATGTATCTCAACGTTTACCATCAACTTCTGTTGAAGTATCTGTTGGAGATATATTATCAACCGATGAAAAACGTGCATCAGTTAGTATTCGTGAACAACAACATCATCATCATTCATCATCATCTTGTTCATCATCAGAACTTGGTGATATAAATGAAAATACATTTTCAACAGCAACATCAAATAAAATGGATTTAGGTGAAGCAACACGTGAATTAACTCGTTTATTACATATAGGTAATGATAATACAATAAATGAAATACATTTAAATCCTGATGCACCTGATTTTACACCTATTGATTTTTCTCCAACATATCGTTCTGAATTAGCACCAGCACATTTATATAGACGTGCAACACAAATTGATTATTATAATAATCGTCATTCACGTTCACGTTATTTTTCTGAATCTTATCATCATTCAACAGCACCAAATACATCAACAATACGACCATTACTTTCACTTGTACCACAATATATTCCATATCATCGTCAGTCATGGAGTACAACAACTCCATTATCATCATCATCAAATTCTTGGTGGCAACAAGAATATAGTAATCCATCAAGTACAGCATCATCATATCATTCCAAACCAGCTTATCCACTTTATTCACCATTAATGCCACCATTAACAGATGATAGTCTTTATCCAAATAGACAATCATCAAAACGACAACGAACACATTCAAATCGAGCTTTTGTTTTTCCAAATCAAATAACAACAAATAGAAAACGTTCACATTCAGGTCCTGAAACACCTTTACAAACACCACCAACACATCTTAATGGTATTCATTCATTAACAAAAATCATGATTGATATTTTACGTTTAATTGATCCAATACCAATAATAGAAGAACAAAAACAAAAAACTTCATCAGTATCATCAACTTCAAATTTATCATCGTCTTATCAACAACGAAAATATCGGCGACCATCAAATCATTTTCATCAACGACATTTACAACAACAACACCAACAACAAAATGAATCTATTGAAATAGAAGATGTTTTTATTGATGATGCTATACCAACAATAACTGGATCAATTTATAAATCATCAGGTAAGATATTATCATAAACATTGTTTAAAATTAGAAATAGAATAACAAAAAACAAATCAAAAAGCGAAATAATTGCGATTGAATATACGGAAAATCGTTCATAAAAAAAAGCGATCCAGTTTCAACATATCAAATGCATACCTATATTCATTTTAATACTGATCAAAACAATTCAATAGTCTTTTTTTTTAATTAGAAACTACGAATACATAATAAGAGGATTATTTTTGACAGATAGAATCCAAAAAAAAAATATGTATATAATAGTCTATTTATCTTCATAAAGACAATTATTTTAATCGATTATATTATCAATCAAGCATATATTACATAAAGAAAATGAAAGACCGTAACATATTATACTAGTTAACTATTGTCCTTGTTTTAAACGAATATATATCCATGTATTCTTACATCTGGATATTGTACAATATAATCGAGTGTCAAACGACACGATGAAATATATAATAATATACTAAAGGATATAAACAAGGAATATGTATATAATTCAAACAATTTTGTCAATTAATAACTGTCATTAGCTGATTTATTATATCTATGAGAAAAACAATATTAAATTTATTTTTTTTTAATATTTAGATATATCTGATGAACATAAAAATACATCGAAAATATTGAATGACAATGAACAGAAACAATTAATGTCATTAATTTCAAGTAATATTGACATAAATGATTCAGCAACACATTCGAATATCAATGAATCATTTAATGAAACTGCTTCGAATAAAGAAATATCAACATCAACACCTACTATTATGTCAAGTACGGCAACTACACATACAAATAATTAACTTGATATATACATACATTACTTTACTAATTCTTGGATAAATCACTTTTATTGACATAAATAATAGATATTAAGTAAAGTGTAATGATGAAATCTATACATCATTCCTTTACTAATAATATATCTATTATGTTTAACAACACCTACACATTTTTCTTTTCTCTTTTTTTTTTTTTTTTTCTTACGCAATTTTGCGTGTGTGTATGTGTGTTCGTTGTATTTTTTTTTCCTTTCTCTTTACTCATTCAAAACCTTCCATTGAAGAAGAAAAATCCAATAATCGAAGCTAATGTATGGCAGCATAAGACAATAATGAAAAAGAAAAATAACCAATGCAATATTTAAATTCTTTTATTTCGTCATTCTTTCTTTCTTTTTTTCTTTTTGATTTAAAATTAAGCAAATATTTAAAATCGGCATTATTTTTAAAAAATCAATAGATTCAATAGTTAAAGAACAAAAATATTGTTTTTTCTTTCTTCTTATATTCCATTAATCACAAACGACAAGAACATTCTATCATCCATGAATATTCGTAATAATAATAATAATATTAGATGATGACGTGAGGAGAAATAACAAAATCTCTTATCAGAATAGAAAAAAAAAGAAAATATTCAAAGATGGAAAAAAAACCGACTACAAAATGGCTTCATTGATGTTTTTTTTATATGAGAATAAATGAAACATACTACGACGATAATAATATAGAAAAAAAATAACAACGGGAATATAAATACTAATGGACACATCTGACTAATACTCCTACTCGTAGGAATATAAAAAATTGCAGAAAGGAAAAAAAAAGAAGCGGAAGGAGGAAAAAGAAGAGAAAAAATTATATAGTCGAGTGTTACTGGGAAAAAAACATAATATTACCAATGCAGATGAATCAACAACAGAAATATATACCATTATTTCTTTTTGCCTATTGTTAATAAATACTATCGATATATCAACGGCAGCTGATAACATCATTTCTATTACTACTACAAACATGATAACTAACTATAATAATAATAATCGGAATGAACAAAATATAGAAGTGACATTGAATAAGAATGAAACAGCAACAATGATGACAACGAATGTTAATGATGATCACAAAAATCAAATAAATATAGAAAAAGGTGAACGAGAAAAAAGAGAAGACAATTTGACGACGAGAGAACAAGAGAACGAACGATCAAGCCAAACAAATAAAAACACTTATTCAGTTACGTCGTTTACTAGCAAGCTGTACAACTGTCCAAGTGTCAATGATTCAATGACAAATCATATTCCATTATCCTTCAATATGAATACAAATCATCAAACAATTCCATTATTAAATAATAACTTTATTCAAAATACTAAATCATCAAGATCTCATCGAAATAAAACACATTATTTAGATGATTCAGATGAAGAAATAATCAAAGATGAAATTCTTGAAATAACAAATATAGATCATTATCCAACATTATTTGAACGTTGGGGTGATGATACAAAAATTCATATTAAACAACAAGGTAATCTTAAAATAGAAGATTATATTGAATTTCAAGAAATTGAACCAACAATTTTTGAAGAAATATCATATGAAATTAATTATATAAATAATCAAATTCAATCAACTAAACAAATTCATTATTCACGTTCAGAATCTCGAAATTTTCTTAAAATTAAAAAACGACGTACAAAAATTAAACGACCAAAGCAAAATAATATTTTATCCAATTATAATAATAATACAACATCAATTAATGAAATTAAACCTTCAATTTTTAACAGTAAGTTATTTACATAGATATAAATATTGATACATAAAATAATTTCTTTCTGTCAAGGTTTCTTAATCTCACTAAGATTAGTAGACTATACAAGCTTTCATAAAGGTTAAAAACTTTTTTTTTTTTCGATATCTTTTAATTATAATATCAATTAAAGAAAGATCATCATGTATTAAATCTATTTTTACTTTTTATATAAATTCTTACAAAAATCAATAATTTATATATATATACAAAAAAAAATCATTTCTCATATGATTTTGTTCTTGAATATATATATATAAAATAAAATTTTCATATGACCTTAGATTTGCATTATATATTACATATCAATTGTTATTATAAAATATATATATATACATTTTTTTTAATGTATATATAATCGATTCACTTGTAAGAATATATGATAATAGCAATCAAAAATTCAGTCGAAATATTAATTAGAAAAAAAAATGTATTCACTAGTTCTTTTTATTCAATTTATAGATCAATTTCTATCATCATCATCATCATCATCAATCGATCAATATTCAACAGATAATAATCATAAATTGGAATCAATTAATTCTAATATGACTAAAGATAATGAAATACCTTTAGTATCTAATTCTTCTACTATATTGACTTCTACACATTTATCATTAGAAAATAGTAAACCAGAAGCTATTTATATTGACAAAGAAAAAGATGAAAAATTAATTACTAAAATCGATATAGAATCAAAACCAGAATTAATTGAAAAGACAGATACGACTAAAAATCAACCAATAATAACTAATTCTATTATTCAAACTGCAGAAACAATTATTCCTATTAATCAACAACCATCAATTCTATTAAATAATCAAGAAAATGAAAATATCCATCATTCGTCAGATTCTCTTGTTGATATTATTCGTCAGATTATTACCAAAACACCTTCTACGCATCTTCCATTAATCGATCAGACTAAACAAATAACCATTAAATCAACAGATGATTCTCTGACTGAACAATCGAATATTCAAACAATATCTACAAGAAATATCGACGAGACTAAACCTATAAATAATATCGACGAGACTAAACCTATAAATAATATCATACAAAAAACAACTACTGAATATCCTTTATCTAATTCTCAAATTGAATCTATTCCATCAACAATCGAAAATCAAACTGATGATATTACTTCATCATTAAATTCTTCATTTAAATTACCAAATACTATCGATACATCCCTAGATTCCATTAATATAGATGATGAACAAATAGATGAAAAAAAACTTCAATCAAATTTAACTAAAATTTATTATGAATTACAAGAACAACGTCAAATTCCATCAATAATCAAAAATATCGATATAGATGAATCAGATAATAATAAAAATAATTCTATTGAATATTTTCAATCATTTTCACTTATATCAAATTTACCTTCAAGAGAATATCATCAAGTATTTGGTGTATCGAATAATATTGTTAATACTCATAATAATCAAAAATCATCATCAAATATTTTACCTGATGAAAATTCACAAACAAACGAGATATATAATAAATTAAATTCTCAATATTCTTTATTATTAAATCGAATTGATATTCTTTTAAAACCTTTAATTAATTTATCATCAACTAATGAAGTATCAATTCCATCTATAACAGACAATCAACAACAATCATCAACCCTTCTATCGAAAACATCTGTTGATGATAATATTTTATCAACATCTACTATAAATTCTAATGATAATCAACAACAAGAATTTACTGAAACTAAAAACGAAATTGTTAATAATACAAATGAAAATATTATACCACAACAACAACCTGTTATTTCAAATTGTCCTTGGTATTTACAACGATATGAAATATCTCCTACTGAATTTATACGTCTTTCTCCTCATCATCAATCTTCAACTATTGATAATAAACAATTTCAAATTATTTATGATGATTATCCATGGTATTCAAATCATTATACAATCATTGATGCCGAAACTAAATTCGAACGATTATATAAACAATTAAATCTAACTAATATACAACCAATAGTTCAATCTCAAAATAAATTATCCGACTCTATCACTACACAAAATCAAAATTTACATGATCAATTATATGATAATGAAGATGATTTTCATATTGTAAAACATCGAAAACGTATACCATCATCAACAACCAATGATAAAATCTTACCATCAATTAATATTCCAACAAAATTAATTCTTAGTCCAGATATAGATCTTACACCGGTTATTCTTCATGGTCATTCAAATACATCAAATATTATTTCACCAATTATTCCACAACATATTGATACTGACAATAAAAAAAAACAGAAGAAAAAAAAGAAAACTAAACAAGATATGATTTTATTCGATGCACCTGAACCTATTTTATCTAATAAAAATGAAATTATACCATCATCAATAATCGATGAACATCAAGAAAATATTCAATCAAGTCCAAAATCTTTATCATCATCTAATAAAATCATTAATCCATCATTAAATATAATCGAAAATGAAGAAGATACTGAAGGTTTTCAATTAGTAAATTATCGTAAAGGAATACTTTCAACAATAAAACCAAAACAAATTTCCAATACTGATGATTCAACAACATCAACTAACAATCTTACACAAGATACAATATCAAAAAAGAAAACAAATAAACATAAAAAACATAAACAAGAAACTAATTTATCATCGAATATTAATTGGACTAATATTGAACAACAAACAATTTCATCACCATCTATAAATCAACCATCAAATATTCCAACTAAACCAATTTTATCAACATCTAAAAATACTACAAAACCTTCTATAACCTCTCAAGATAAACAAGAAAAAGAAGAAGAAGATAATGAAGGATATCAAGTTGTATCTTATCGCAAACATACACCATCAACATTAAAATCTGAAAAAATTTCATCAACAAAGACTACAAATAAACAAAATATCAATCGTAATAATGAACCTAAATTTGCACTTTCTCATGAACATAATGAATCTACATTACGATCAATTCATCCTAAAACTCTTCCCATCAAAACATCTTCTAACAAAAATCAATCATCATCAATCAACACTCCATCTCAATCGACATTAACTAACACTGATAACATCTCTGAATTACCTAAAAATATTATCGAAGAAACTAAACAATTACAATCAACACTAAACCAATCTCAACAACAATTAAAAGATACAAAACAATCATCCAACCAAATTATTACAGAAAATCCTATATCAACAAAAAATAATATTAAAACTCAAGATCAACAATCATCAATAAATGATGATGATAATGATGGATTTCAAGTTGTACATTATCGTAAACGTATACTCTCATCTACAACTTCACCAACATCTAAACAAACAAATCCCATTCCTCCTATTAATCAAAAATTACCCGATACATATACTAAAAATCATTCCTCTACAATAACAAATATTCCTATCAAAGAAAATAAAATAAAACAAAATATTCAATTACCATTAACACCTGATACCGATTCTATTCCATTATCTATCGAAGAAACTATTCATCATATTTCCAAATCTGTAAATCAAACCGATGCAACTACTCAAAATCATTTACAATCAACAAATACAGATGAAGATATATCTACATCATCCAATGAATTTTCAACATCAGAATCAAATAAATTTTCTTTACTTTCTCAAACATTATCATCATCATCATCTATTGATATTCCTTCAACATCAATCGAATCAACTATTAACATAGAAGATAAACCATCAAATGAAATTATTAATTCAAATAAAAAATCTGAAAAACGACGAAAAAAAAAATTAAATTCATCAATTTCTCCAATACATACTAATGATAATACAGAAAATATATCTGAATCTAATGAACAATTAATGAATTCAAATAATGAAACAAATACTAAATTAGATTTATTTCTACCTGAATATATTCGTGAACAAATAAGTACATCTGATATAAATAATTCAAATTCAAATAATAATCAAAAGAAAAAACAACGACGACATAAAATGCTTAAAAAAGATTCGGAAGCTAAAAGTTTATTAACTAATGAATTTGAAAATCAACAATCAAATATTTCTAATGAAAAAACTATTGATAATATACTTACACGTGGTTTTCATCTTTGGTTACAAGAAAGTCAAGCATTATCAACACAAAATTCATCTATAGAGAATGATATACCAATACCTATAATTAATATTTCTACAGAAAAACAAATTCATATTATTAATGGATATTTAATTAATCATCCGAAATCTAAATCAATTAAATAAATTTGATTTTAATCAAATCTTGAATCAAAGATTCAAATTCTTATATTAAAAATTTTCAATTTTTCCAAATTATTCAAATATTAAAATAATAATTTTAATTAAAAAATAAACTCGAAAACATATGTATTCTTTTTCTTTCCTTTCTCAAATCATTTTTTTTCCAATCTAGTCGATCAACATTTTTTCTCTCTCCTTCTTTCTATTAATAGTGATAACTATTAATATTAAACAAATCTATAATGATTTATTTTATATTTCTTGCTTTTGTGTGTGATGTGTCAAAAATTATTTCGCATGTATTGTATTTATTATATTCAGTTTTTTTTTTTTTTTTATTTGTTATGTTTTTTGTTCATCACACATAATGTTACACGAGTTTTGTTTTTATTTTAGTTGATTTGATTAGATTAAAATGAAAGAGAAAGTGAATTGTATTGGTTTTTTTTTTTATTAAATAAATGGATGAAGAAAAATTAAAGTTCATCAGTCATATTGATTTTAAAAAGAGGTTTATAGGATTTTTTTATATGTGTAATTTATTACATAATAAATACATTTGTCAAATTCTAATCTCATATATCAGTTTGACAATTACTTTTCTTTTTTTATTCTTTCATATTCTGAGTAAATAGCTAAAAGTAACTATATATTTATTTTAAATAATTTTATAATTACCTATGATATAATTTATCAATAAAGTCAATCAAAAATTATACATCTACAAGATGATATATCTAATTTTTTATATAGTATACAAGTGTCAATATCATTAATGTTGATTTAACTCAATAAAAACATATGATGATGATGATGATTAACAACAACTAATCCCCAAACAATATTATTGATCAATGTTTACTTTGAATAAGAAGAAAAGATCTTCATATCGAAAGTTTTATGGTTTTTCTTCTACATATATTTGTATAAATTTTATTCTTCTTTTACATTATAGTTATATCGAGAAAAACAGATTGAATTTATTTTAAATAGAAAAAAAAATCTTTATGAGTATTATCTATATTATATGGCTGCTGTGTTAGAAAAATTCATCTTTCTGGTATTACATCATTGATTATTAATGGATTCGAGATATTTATAGCTTGTTGTGTATTATATTGATTCTACAGGCCAATGGATAACATTGTAAAGCAAACGAGCGAGAGCAAACGTTGATATTCATTTGTCTTTCTTATTCTATTAACTATATATATATATATATTTTGCTTATATCTATGTAGAAATTATTCTTTTTCTTCTACAATTTGATCATAACGATGATTTGTATTAATATTCTTATGAGATTCTTTTTTTTCTTTTCATTTCTGATATACATAGATAATACTTAAATTTCGATAAATAACAAAAGTATCTTATATATATATATGATTTAAAGTTTAAAGAAAAAAAAAAAAAAAGAAATATATGAAGTGATCGATTTCACGTCATTGTTATTTATCTTTCTCATCTTACATTTGTCAAACAATGGTAACGGATGATATTATGATATTACCATCGATACTTTTAACAAAGGCATATTATGTTGTACGTGAAGAAACAACATATACATATGATAAAGATGACAATAACAATAGTGACGAGTCATCTGAGACAAGTAAGTGAAAAATAAAAAGTTTTCTTTTATTTAACAAAAGTAATTGATATAGTTGATTTGAATTCACGCTTTAATCCTATTCAATAGACATTGTTATTTGAGAATATAATTATTGTTAGTAAAAAAAAAAAAAAAACTAAGGTAGACAAGTGTGTCAGGAGGTTGACTATGTTGTCTTCCTTATTGCTTAGTCTAATCCTTATTTCTCGTTGTTAATAATCCTCTCTTTCAATTAGTCATCTGATCATCATCATCATCTTTGATAACAGCAGAAAGAATTTACTGCTGTGCAGATACCATCCGACATATCATCTGATATAATTATGAGAGATCACCTTGCGATCCAATGTATGCATTGCATACGTTGTATATGAAGAGTTCATATTCTCTTTTTCTCTTTTTTTTTTATGTTGTTGTTGTGATTATTATTATTATATCGGAAGTAGTAGTAGCTGTGTAATGATGTTGCCTTACCATCATTTTCTATATACTTCTTACGTTCGGTTAAGACACTCAGATATAGAACGAGAGAGTGAAAGAACAAAAGAAGAATGGATAAGATAGAATTGTACAGTGACTGGAACAAACTTTTTCTGTTCTTTTTTATTGTGCGAACAAACGATCATTCGTCTTTCGCATTTCTCTCTCTCTCTCTCTTTCTCTCTATGATTCTTGAGTAGTGTAACCAAAGATAAATGTTTATTTTATACGTTAAAGCTTACTAAGAAAAAGAGGACGAAGAAATCAACTTACTCATTTATTATACGATTACTAAAAAAACACAATACTATGATCCGATAGTTTAACAAATAACAAATCCTTTTTTTTTTTCTTTCATTTTCTCATTAATTTCTCTAAGATAAAAAAAAAACAAAAATTTTCTTTTCTAGATTCATCCGAGATTATGAATATTAATCAATCTCGAACAATAAATAATTTAAATGAACAAAATATATCTGAAAATGATCCTCATTCATCATATGAACAAATATCTTCTAATCAAAAATATATTCCATCATCTTATCGATATCTTACAAAAACAAATTATACAAATCATCATTCATTAAATCCTGTTGCATCAGATGATTCAGGAAATGAATCATCAATAAATTATCAAAATTCAAAACTTAAACATCCACATTTTGTTGTTGTTGCAATTGATTTTGGTACAACATTTAGTGGTTATGCATTTGCATTTACACGAGATATTGATTCGATTTTAATGATGCGAAAAGTTGATGGCAATGATCCCGGTCTATATAAACACTTTTTTTTTTTTTCGATTTTTAAAATAAATTTATTTATTTATTTGATAAATAGGTGTAATTAATCAAAAAACTCCAACAATAATACTTTTAACACCAAATTTAGAATTTCATTCATTTGGATTTTTTGCAAGAGATTTTTTTCATGATCTTGATCCGGATGAAGCAAAACGATGGTTATTTTTTGAAAAATTTAAAATGCATCTTCATCATACACAAGTAAACAAATTCTTTTTCTTTTGTATTTCATTAGAAAAAATATAGATAAAAACATTTTTTTTTGTTTTTTATCAAAAATGTATGCATTTAGAGTATTATGCAAGGAAATAGTAACATACATTCAATCGATGATCTATTACATCATTCAAGTAAAATATGATAGTGATTGATGAGCATTTAATAGAGCTAAAACAAAAAAGAAAAGTCATAATTAATATTTCTTCCTTTTTCCTGTCTACGATTTATTGTTATTCTTAGCTTTGATCGGTTAATTACACTTCTTCATTGGAGAATAGAATGACTTTTATTAATGAACAATATAGTACTAAACAACTGTTCAAAAAGAAATATACATATGTCATTTCTTATATTCTATATACATAAAACGTTAGAAAGTACATAAGATATTCATTGGCACATCGAAAAAAACACTGATATGTATACAATTAAATAAAACAGTTGTGTCTACGTATCTTTTACGTTTATATTAATAATTATCTGGATTGTATCTTGTTTTCTTAAATATATTTAGGATCTTAATACTCAAACATTAATTGCTGCAAGTAATGGACGAAAAGTTCCTGCATTAACAATATTTACTTATGCATTACAATATTTTAAAGAACATGCTTTACGTGAACTTAGTGATCAATCAGGTACAAGATTTGTTAATGAAGATGTTCGATGGGTTATTACAGTTCCTGCTATATGGAAACAATCAGCTAAACAATTTATGCGAGAAGCAGCATATCAAGTTTATTAGAAATTCAATAAAAAACATTTTGTTTATTTGTTTGTTTTTTTTAATCATAGGCTGGTATTGCTTCAAGAGAATTTCCTGAACAATTACTTATTGCTTTAGAACCAGAAGCAGCATCAATATATATTCGTAAACTTCGAATGCATCAATTTGTTCCTGATGATATTCCTCCATATTCTCGTAATTCAATACGACGAGAACATGGTACCATATCATCATTCTCTAATAAATCATCACCAATTATTTTTGATTCTGATAAATGTTAGTATTAAAAGAAAAAAAAAACAAACATTAGAATAATTTAAAGTTGATATACAAAATCTTTTTTTTTGATTTTATAAAATTAGTATCAACTGATCAAATCGAATGTAATACAAATAATCAAATATTTGAAATAACTCTTGATCGTGGTACACGTTATCTTGTTGTTGATTGTGGTGGTGGTACAGTTGATATAACTGTTCATGAATTAGATAATAAAATGGGAACATTAAAAGAATTATATAAAGCAACTGGTGGACCATATGGTTCAGTTGGTATGGAATTTTTTTTTTTTTTTTGAAATTTTTATTAAAAATAAAAATAATTTATAGGTGTGGATCAAGAATTTGAAAAATTAATGAATATAATATTTACTAAAGAATTAATGGATGATTTTAAAATAAAACGACCAGCTGGTTATGTTGATTTAATGATTGCATTTGAAGCACGAAAACGTACAGCTAGTCCATTTAAAAATAATTCATTAAATATATCATTACCATTTTCATTTATTGATTTTTATAAGAAAAAAAAAGTTCTTATTATTAAAATATTCTTATAATTATATATATATATTTTTATAATAGAATTCAACAGTTGAATTAGCTATTCGTCGTTATAATGATTCAGATATAAAATGGTCAACACAAGGCATGATGAGATTAACACCAGATGCTATGAAACGTCTTTTTCATCCAACAGTAGAAAAAATAAAAAATTCTATTGGTGATATACTAAATAATCCAGATGTAAAAGGTAATTGAATATAAATAAATAAAAAATGTTTATTTCTTTTTTTCGGCTACTTGAAAAAAAAATCTTCTCTTTAAAATAAGATTTATTATTCAAATGATTTATTTAGGTATACAATATCTTTTTCTTGTTGGTGGTTTTGCTGAATCACCTATACTTCAATATGAAATACGTCGTGCTTTTTCATCTATTCTTAAAGTGATTATTCCTCAAGATGTTTCATTAACGATATTAAAAGGTTTCTATTTTAAAAAAACTAATAAATCTAATTTAATAATTATTTAAGGTGCTGTTCTATTTGGACTTGATCCAACTATTGTTAATGTTCGTCGTTCACGTTTAACTTATGGTGTATCTGTACTTAATCGTTTTGTATCAGATTATCATCCAATTGAAAAAAAAGTTATTAAAGATAATATTGAATGGTGTGCAGATATATTTGATAAATTTGTTCTTGTTGATCAATCAATTGGTCTTGGTGATATTGTTATAAGAAAATATACACCAGCAAGACATAATCAAGCACAATGTATCATTTCATTTTATTGTTCAGAATCAGATAAACCAATTTATGTTACAGATCAAGGTGTGAGAAAAATTGGTAAGAGAAAACAAAAAGAATTTTTTTTTCCACTTTTAAATTAATTTTTTTTTCAAGGTACATTAGTACTTGATATGTTTATTGATGGATATTCATCAATAGATGAACAGAATACATTAATAAATTCTAAAGATCGTCGACGTGAAATTCAAACATGTATGATATTTGGTGATACAGAAATAAAAGTGAGCGCACTTGATGTTACAACAGGCAAATGTGTTCGAGCTACGATTGATTTTTTAAATAAATAATATTTATTTATAAAATTGACTTATTGACAAATAGTCAAATTATTGATCAGTAGAAAAATTCTATCTGAAATTATTTTTCTTTTAAATTTATGTCAGCATTATATATATCAAACAAAATTTTTATTTCTTTTTTTGTTATTGTTCTTGTTATTGTTTGTGTGTGTTATTCGCTTTAATTTTTCTTCGTATATATGAACATGTAATCCATTTATTTCTTTTTTTTTTTGTATTTAAAAAAAAATATGTTGTTTTATTCTTCTATATTGTATACATATATATGCAATTTGTTGATTAGATGAATTAATTTATTTGTGGAATGCTTTTTTTTTTACTTTGTAATGATTGACAATTTGTCCTTCATTTCAGAGTTAAATGAATATGTATATATATCTGACAACTTTCGATTCATTGAGTTCAGAACTTTATTATTGAAAAGATCATATACTTAGAAAGTTGTATACGTAACAAGATCATCATATTTTAAAGAGTCTCATCTATAATTTCAATCATTACTACTTCATAATCATTTTATTTGATAAGTTCACCTAATTGATACAATTCTTAAAAGCATCTACAATCACATATGTTATAGCGCATGATTTAACCAATCTGATCGATTAATAACAGCAGTATTAGTTCAAACGAATGACAGCTTTAATGATCAAAACATTTTGTTGAATATCATAGTTTTCCTTTACAATTCGTCGTGCTGCACTACTGACAGATTCTCTACTGCCATCTATTATCCAACAAAATTATTTCAATAAATAATTAACTTAGAACTAAAACTTATTTTAAAGAATTATCAATATTGATTAATAACCGTTATAACATACTAATTGTATTTATAAATATCGTTGCTAAGTAACAATATTTTTTAGAAATACAAATGATTGACATGGATAGAATTTTATGATTGAATATTGTAATTTTTTTGTTTATATAGTAATCAAATATGACTACATTAATGCAACAACAACCAATTATGAACAATAGAAGATTAGAAATTATACCACAAAAACGTTTGCCTCTTGTACATGTTCTAACATCAAAAAGTGAAAATGATGAAGAAAAAGTTTGATATTTTTTTAAAGAAAATTCTATTTATGTTTTTCAAAAATATTTAGAAAGAAGAACCATTTAATTTTGAAAAGACTATTAAATTTCTCAGTGATCCTCATTCAGTAAAAGATAAATCTTTTTAATATAATATCTATTACATTTCTATTTATTTATAGTCACATCTAGTTGATCGACGTATTCGTGTATGTCAAAAATTATGTCGATATTGCAAAAATGGATATGTAAAAAATTCTTTTTTTATTTTTTATTTTATACAATAAGAAAAATTATTTTATAGATTCTTAAAGATTTACATTATCTTATGAAAATCTTTAATATATTCGCAGATCTTTGTCAACAACAAGCAAATTATATTGATATATATATACAAATGTTACAAAATTGTTCAAAACCATTTTTATTAGATAAATCAACAGATGCAGAAATATATGCATCAGCACTTGTTGCTTTTTATTCAGATTTTGGTAAGGAAAAAATATTTTAAATATATTATATAAATAAAAAACAAGAATTGAAATATTTAATTAGGATATCTTCTTCGTATACCAATAAAACGTATTCAAAAATGTATTCTTGAAACACTTTTTAAATCAATACATTCATCAAATAAATCACCATTATCATCAAATGATTATGATAATTTAAAACCAACATCAATAGATTATCTTCTTCGTGTTCAATGTAATAGTGATCTTTGTGAAACACTTGTCAAAGTAAATAAAAGAAGGAAAAAAAAATAAAACAAGTTTTTTTATTCTAGACACTTTCTCTTGTTGAAAATGATTTATCACTTCGTATTTTAATTATAAAATTATTACAAATATATTCATCGAATTCATGTTAGTTAAAGTTTTCTAAAGAAAATTTTTCTTTTAATAACTTTTGATTTTTCTTTAGCGGAATGTGTTGCAAAAATGTTAACACATGATTGCGTCAATCGTTTAGTATCAAGAATGAATGATAATGATTCATCTGGAGAGTATGTTATGAGAATTCTTATGATTATCAAGTCTTCTTCTTTTTCTTTTCTAGACTTTTATTTCGTACTATTGAATTACTTTGGAATATATTTGAACATGGTGATGAAGAACAAATAAGTGATCAACTTAATTCTCGTGTTACTATAAGGTATATTAAAATGAGTAGTCTATGATAAATGAATTAAAATATTGCCTCGTTTTTTTTTTTAAAAGCACATTTCAACATATTGAATTTTCTACTAGAAAATATATTTTGTTCGCGGACATTCTCACTACAAACCTTGAAAAGATCATGAAAGCAATTTCTATCGAATACGCATAAAATAGGATCTCTAATATGTTTTTATAATAAAAGGAATATTTGAATTCATTTATAATATGCGAACTATTATGATCTTTCTGTGTTACTATAAATTAATATTTAGTCTTTTACAAGAAGCATTTCTTGGTCAAGTAACACAAAGTCATAGTCAATATCATCGTCAATTAAGGTTAGATTTTTGAATTTTCTATCGAAAATATTTATTTTTATTTTTAGAAATGATATTCTTGTTGTATGTTCTTTGATTATTAGCCTTAAACCAGATGCTCCAGTTGTTGAAACTGGTTTTGCAAAACAATTACTTCTATTTGCTTCGTATCCAGAATGTAAAAAAACAAAAAACAAAATTTCTTTTTTTAATAAATATTTAATATTAATTTAGTACGAAGTAATAGTCCATTAGTAAAAAATTTTAAATTAACAACATCACAAGAAGATTTCGAATTTAAAAAATTACTTTTTAATACTGTTGTTGTACTTAGTCGAAATCCTGTACTGAATGAAGTATGTTGATTTTTATTATTATAATTGAATTTCTTAAAATAATTTTTTTCTTTTTTAAATTTTAGTTAATGATTGATAGTCGAGTATTATTAACTTTTTTATCTTATATTGAAGCATTACCACGAAAAACTCAACCAGGAAATGTATTTGAATTCACACCATCACAAACTGAAGAACTTCAATTACATGCAATTGCAGCTCTTTCTATATTATTACCACGTTCATTAAATGAATATTTTGAATATCATGTTGGAACAAGACTTTTATTATTTTATGAATGGACAATTAGTGATGGTAAAAATATTTTTTAATAATTTAAAAAAATAAATTAATGATTATATTTATATTGAAGATGAATATCAAAGTCAAGGAAATAGTTTTTTTGGTAAAGGTGGTCGTAATAATAAACGATCACAATTACGATATATTCTTCGATTATTTCGTAGTCTGCTATCAACAAAAGATGAACGTGTACAAATTGATCTATGCGATCAAGGAATAATACCATCGATTACTGGTATAAAGAATTATAGTTTTTCTTTTTGTTTTGATAGAAATTAAAAATTTTATAATTTTGTTTTTTCTTTTCCAATAGGATATTTAAGACGTATGGCACAACAGAAATCGATTCATATGGATTATGTAGATTTAGATATTATTTGTGATGGATTATTCATTTTAAGTTGTTTATGTGAATTAGATGTTCATAGAAAAGTGAAGAAATTTTTCTAAGTTTTAGAAATATTATATTATTTCTTTTAGGAAATCTTTGGTTCTGAAGGTATTGAAATGTTAATTCAATTACTTCTTGTTGAATCTCAATATATTTGCGGTGGTCTCGGTTATCATCGTTTACTTGTTGCAGCTATTGATTGTATATGGTGTTGTGTTGTTGGTAGTGTTATAAATGAAGATGAATTTATTCAAAAACAAGGCATATTTGCATTACTTGATCTAATTGAAGTATATTAATAAAAAGAAATTCTCTTTTTTTTTTTATATTTCTTAAATAGACTAATCCAAAATCTTTACAAAATATTGTTCTTGGTTGTGTATTAGATTTAACAGAAAATTCAAAATGTCTTCATTTTATTATGGCATGGCAAGGACGTAAACAACAACAATTTACTCATCTTCTTTGTGAATTATGGCGTGATGAAGAACGTGAAATTCATGTAAAAAAAAACATAAATAGAAGATTTTTTTAAAGGCTCTCTGGAAAATCGCTTTCTAGTATAGTATATGAAATTTCTCTAAAACTTCTCGCCTATGTTGAGCTCATAGAAGTATAGTTACAAATTTTCCTTTTTGACATGAAGATTATTTTATTTAAGAGAGAATAGGATCTTTTATTACTTTTCTCTGTATTACTTATCTATCATTGAACACATAGTTGATAACAAATGCAGTTGTCTATAGCTTTTTTTTCTCATATTCCCTTAATTATACAATCATAGGATAGTTTAGAAGCTTTAGATATACCTTTATCATTCAAAATTCGTAAATATTTAAAGTAGACCACTCAATCGATAATTAACTATTTTTATTTGAATTTATTTCTAAGGTATCACGAACAGAAAAAGGTGTAATTAATGATCATACAAAACCATTAATGGGTGTTCTTCAACAATCAGTACCAATAATACCACTTCAACGTTTTGAACCATCACGATCAGTTTTAGATTTAATTGATAATATGCGATCAAAAATTTATGGATTTTTTTGTAAATTAGGTTTTAGTGAACTACCTGGTTTACATGAAGAAGATTTTGTAACATTATGTATAATTGAAAATTTTCTTGATTTTAAAATGGGTGAAATATGGCAAGAAATTGTTAATGAACTTGATATGGAAGGTGTTAAATTAGTTGCACCAGATGGTGAAGCTGCTGATACAATTTTACGAGCAACAGAAGAACGTGGATTAGGTAAAATAAAAATAAATAGATATATTATTTATATTTTTAAATTTAATATTTAGCTGTTGCTGCAACACAAAATTATATCTTAGAACAATATCATAAACAAGATTTACTATTTGAAAAAGCATTTTATGATGATGTAAAAACTAGAAAAACATATAAAAGATTATTATTAAAATATAAATATATTTCTTTTTTTATTTAAGTTAATACGAAATCATACATATAAAGAAAAACGACTTGAACAATGGAAATCATATGTTGCACGAACATCAAAATATCCATTACTTATGGTAAAAAATTTTATACAGATAAAACACAAACTTTTTATTTTTTATAGGCAGCAAAAGATTATCAAAATCAAGCTATACGTCAATCACGACCAGAAGAAAGAGATTATTCAGGTTATCATACTGTGCATAATTTAGAAATTCCTAATTTATCAATAACAGTATGTATTTTTTTTTGTTTTATTATGATTTAATCAATAGATTGATTTTTAGGCTTTTACTGGTCCATTCTTACAAATTGAAAGTACACCTGTTGATTTACTTAATAAACATCGACAAGTAGAATTAACTTCTTAAGAAAATTTAAACGTTTAAAAAAGACATTTTTTTAAAATCTATTAACACTATTTTATTTTTAAATAAATTTATTGATTCAAATTAACTGATGTATAATAAAAATATCTTTGAAAAATCCTGAAGAGTTCTATCCATTACAAGGATGGCTTGTCCATAAATCTGCCCTGTAAATGTTGTTTTCCAAATCTCTGCGCAAATCGTTGAAGCAGTACAAAAAAAAACAAATTATTTTCCATTTGCTTGATATCTGACTCTACAATACCTGCGTTCTATACAAACTGTAAACAGAGGAAAAAATAACTCTTTCCAACTTTCGGCTGAAAGTAGTTCGGGTACTTGTCGAAGAATTCGTTACTCAAAACTTGGACAGTAGAAGCGGAGCATTAAGTGAGACTCCTGTCCGCTTAACAGCACGACGTTTTTCATCAAAGGTCGAATGCTCAAATAACGAACGAAGATGTTGCTTTGTCTGCAATCATACAATTCTCAACCTAAAACATGAAACAAAAAACAGCTACAAATGCAAATAATCCAATTTTAGCTTATGCGTAGTACCATATCTCGAAGTCTACTTAGGTCGTACAAAAAGTTCTAAGATCATTAAATAATAATGTAAAAATAATGAGATGTTTTCAGATTTATTTTATCAAATCTTGAGAATAGTTGCCATGATTATTTATATCAAGATCAAGCCGTTCTAATAATTTATTAAAAGATTCTTTGACCTCTTTTTCTAAAAAACAATTAGCTGTCTTGGAAACCACATGAGCTAATTATATTTCATTTATTCAGCCATTTAAACAATATTCGATAGAATTAGTTAGCAAAAAGCTATATAGTATAAGACTTGGCAAATATGTTAGGTATGACATTATATTGATGCCTTCCTCTATTATAGAATTAATAACATTAAATGAGTATGAAGTCAATAATGATCGTCAAGCAATTTTGAATGTAAGCTCTGTTTGTTTCCATATTTCATTAACAAAAGGCTTCGAGCAATTTTCAAAACAGTACTTGGGATCTACAGTCTTGCCCCTATCAACATTCAGGATTATTTGCTTTAAAGAATATACTAAACAGCCTATCTAAAATAAATCAATATCACATCACTAGTAGTGCTAGAGTACAATTGACATGATCAAACAAAAATCCAGTAAGTTTTTAAAACAAATGAAATGTGACTAACTCATGTGATTTCCAAGGTAGCTAATTGTTTTTTTAGAAAAAGAGGTCAAAGAAGCTTTTAATAAACTGTTAGAACGGCTTGACCTTGATATGAATAATCATGGCAACTATCCTCAAGATTTGATAAAATAGATTTGAAAACATCTCATTATTTTTATATTAACAGTCTGTCCACAGGTAACGCACTCACCCATTTTTAACCTTCTGATTGTCATAACGCAATAGCATAAAGTGACAGAAAGCTGAAATTAATACTGCAGCAAAATATATGATAGTCCTAGTTTCACTAAAATTTTCATTTCATTTGATGGAACCCTGTCAAACTGAGAACAATAAGAAGTTGTAGTAACACACTCATTCAAAATTGAGCACTTTAGAAAAGCACATCTTTTAAAAGCTTTGACAGCAATAAAAGGTGATCCATTGATTTCAAAGTGTAGCTCAATCTTCGATCCGTTATCTTAAGTGATAAAATGGTATGCAAAATATGATAACAGACATCAAAGCTTCTTTTCCATCATTTTTGCACAAAAAATGTATGATTTTGGCTGGCAACTTCCATTTCTTCTCATCATTTTGCAAAACAAATGACATTTATCAATAGAGTATATACGAAAACATAAACAGATACAAATAAGTAGGATGTAAAGTACTTTCGCAAATATTCATCATAACAATATCAAACGGTTAAACAAGTTAATATAAAAATCTATATATATATAAGCGGTGGAAAAGATTTTACTATTTGTATGCCTTTTTTATCGTTATTTTCTCATGAAAGTCATTATTTTGCTATACTTACCCCTGACGCGTAAAAATGCACTTATATAAAATCCTATCTGTGTAGAGAGATTGCGAGATTTTTTGAAAGTTTCTTCAACGCATGGCAATGACAAAATTTTCATTCTGTTGGTTTTGTGTCATGCTTATCTCCAAATGACACATGACAGTGAGACAATAACAAAATTGCTATCACACATTGCAATGCTTAATGATTCATACAGGTGATTCTCTTTCTTTTCTGTTAAATATTCTGTGAGGAGTATATAAAATTGAGTCAAATCAATGTCTCTTTCATTGTGATATGTTTTCGAACAACAACATCGATGATGAAAAGCCTAATCTACGACCGAAGAAATATTGTGATGCTGGTGGTAAATCTCTTGGTACATGCTATTGTTTAAAAAGCGAATGGGGTGGCTCATCAATTTATGCATCATGGAATAATCCAAATAATAACCGTAAAAGAAACGTCTTAGATAGACCAGGTCTATTTGGAATTGAACAACCATTGGTTGCATATTCATTACATAAACAAAATCGATGGAAATTGTTCGACAATTTCCGACAAAATCTTACTTATTCATCAGACTCATTGTCGGATGATGAACTCGATATTCAATCTCAATCCAAACAACAAAGAAAAAAGCATTCGACAGCAAAGCATGATTCTCAGCAGAATAAACAAGATACATATCACGTCAAAATAATCCATCGTCAAAGTCAACGATATAGAAAACCTTCACACAAACCATTGTCATTAAGGATAATTCCTAAAACAACTAAATCAGAACCATCTAGTGAAGATGACTATGCAATCGTTCAAGATACAGATTTGCAAAGAGAGAGAATTGATGCTAATATCACTTATATTGCTGACATTTCATCACGAAAAAAACAGATACGATCAGTTCGAATGAATCATAGGACCAAATGTGAGTATCTTATTGAAGTTCAATAACGAATACAGCAGACGACTAATTTGGTATTGTTTATTTTAGCTCCCAGACTCTATTCAAACCGTGTACAAAGTAAGAAATATAGAGGCCTGCTAGAAGAAAGCGATGACGATAGTAATGATCTATCTAGTGATGATGATGAATTTCAAGAATCAGTACGTACAACCGAATTTCTTTTTTTTTTCGTCACATCGATTCTTCTCTTTTAGTCATCGACGATTTCGAAAGTCAATCCATTACAATTAAATGATTTCCTTCCACTCGCTAATACTAATCAGTCTTTATCCAATCAACCTAGTCATTCACTAACAATTGATAAGTTTGATCCTAAATCAGCACATAAATATTGGGGTGAAATGAATTTTGATCATCATCTTAATCGATTCTCTCGACAGAAAAGTCGTGAACAAAAGCGGGTTTGTTTATATCTCATTATTAACACTTATCCTTATTTTTCTGTTCTTCTAGCATTTCAATCAAAACCGCAATGATTTCATGCCACTTTCATTTTGTTCAGTTACTCTCTATAGAACCCAATTGACCTTGAAATCTCTATCAGAAACCTATGGAAAAAATTTCATTCAAGCTAAATGTTATCCTACGAAATATCTCATCTGTCTAACCGATCGTCTAAAAGCAAGGTCATGGCCAAATAAAAATTGTTATCTGATTTTAATTTTGAATGAGAAAACAAACACTAATGAGAATATTTGCCATGCACAAGTTGGTCTGAACATGGATCTCTATACTGAAAGATTAGAATTCATGAATCATTTATCGACCTCAGAAGAAACAATCTATCGTATCGAAGAATTAATCGAAAAAGCAATTGAATTTCTATTCACATTACCTGAAGAAATATTTAAATCGATTGATTCTGAGATAAGTCAACGAAAACTTCTCAAAAATCAAACAGATCATCAACAGAGTGATAGTGAATATTTTAACAAACAAATTCAACAAGTTCACTTATTAGAAACTAATGATACACAAACGCCACTAATAATCCAACATGACGAAGACGAGAAATCAAGTGATTCTGTATGTACAAGACCAACAATCTGTACAAATTGTTGTCAAGATATGAATGATTTCACACCAATGACAGCATTAAAAACATGTGGACATTGGCATTGTAATGAATGTTGGAAACAATATCTGGAAACTTCGATTCAACGTGCCAAATTAATTCGTTGTCTCGAATGGAATTGTTCATCTGTAGTAGATGCAGGTAAAATCAAACTTAGCCTGAACCGCAACCCTTGAACTATACTTTTGTTATTTGATTTTAGGAACTATCTTATCCTTGGTGAATATCCGCTGTTTGAATATCTATGAACGTTATATCGAAAATTGTTTAGTTAATTTATCACGTTCATATGTTCGATGTCCATTGACATGTTGTTCGGCTATTATTCAAATAGTTAGTTCAGCATCATTAGATTATGTTCGATGTCGATGTGGTCATCAATTTTGTCTTGATTGTAAACAAGAACCACATTTCCCTGCAACATGTCGTTCCTATCATATGTACATTAATGTAGCCAAACGAAATGGTGATATTAATGCCGATTCTAAGCAGGAAACAACTGTGATTGGTAAACATTGCATTTCTTGCCATCAATTTATTGAAAAGGATGGTTAGTCTTTCTCATTAAATATGACGATAAAACAATAAATTATTCTTTTCTTTTTCTAGGTGGTTGCAATCAAATGAGATGTTGTTGTGGTGCTGAGTTTTGCTGGATTTGTACTGCCTATTGGAAAGATCATCTCGTATCATCTGGCGTATGGAAATGTCCAAAAGAACCAGTTAGTTTACGAGAACGAGTTATCGTTGAAGAACGTAATCAATCCAAACAAATATATTCCAGTGCAATCTATCATCGACGTCAACAAAATTCTCAAGTTCAAACAAAACTGAAAGAAAATGCTCGACGTCTCATTGCTACAATACCATTGAATAAAGACACATTGTTAGATGGTACCAACAACAAAACAGAATACGATAAACGTCAGACTTTACTCGAACATTGTTATCAGATGGTGGAATATATTAATTACTTACATCGAATATGTGAATTTGTGGCTATATCTGCCATGGGTTATGGCAATCAACCAAAGGAATTTCTCAATAGTTTTTGTCAGTTTGAATCAATTATTTACAATCTTAGACGCATATTTGAAGATGATCGAGGTTATTCAGCAATTGAACATCTAAATCAATTTTATCAACGAAGTGAAAAACTCATTGAACGACTTCGACGTGCTGTTCGATTACGACAATTGCAACAAGCAAATAGAATAGGATATCTCACATCATGAAAAAATTCTTCTTTTTTTTTATTGTATTCGTATATTTTTTAATACATCTATTGATTTGGTTAATAAAATAGATACCATAGAAAAAAAAACTCGTATTTTGACATTATTTGCTCTTGATCATTTCTTTGCCGTACTTCAAAATGTCCATAAATAGTTTCTTCATTTTTCTTATGATTTCATTCGAAACGGATCAATACAACAGGAGCTGAGAAGAGAAACAAAGATAAAAGTAAAATGAAAGTTTTTGTTATTCTTTCATTTCTATGGAATATTTCTATTAATATTTACAGATTGTAGAAGAATTTTTCCTACAAATCATTCATAAATAAAAACGCTTGAGATTAAATTTGACACGATCTGTTATAAGCTTTCAGTCAAATATTTGTTTAAGACAGCCACAATCGAAAGATGTTCTTTTTTACTTGTTTAATGAAAAAAAGACGTGCATAATGGCGTCAGTAACATCTGTTCAAACACTAAACAAGAGATAAGCGTTTGGCGTGTCGAGACGTGGAAATTGAATGGATATTAACAGATGCAGATGGTATTAACTACATCATTAGTCAACTTCTTCTGAACGGAGCTAGTTAGTCCTAAATGAGTCAAAGTATCAGAAAAATGCACAGTTCAAACATTAGTAATCCAATTAATTCATTACTTAATCTACTAAAATCTGATGAAGACGATAAAACTCCAAAGAATGATCCAAAATATCAATTCACTGGTCAGGTATATCATGGTGTACGTATTAGTTCGAGTGAATGTCGAAAATACATTGTTGGAATATTAATATTCAATAAAGCCTTTACATCAATATCGAAAACACATCATGTTGCTCAAAATGTTTCTCTCATCGAACCAGAAACAAGATAATAAACTGAGTGCTATCTTTATTTTTATATTTAAAGATAAGAATATTAATTTTACAATCCATTTGAAAGACATATCCGTATTTCATAAGGAAGGAGTTCTCATCATGCCTGACATTTCATTCAGAATCACAAAAATCAAACGTAGAAATCCAATTGAAATTGGACTTGAACAAATGACCATCGATCATTTATTGAGAAGGAAGAAAAATATTTAACTCTATCTATTTCTACTCTTTCGAACTCTAGGACATTGAACATGTTAACATAGAATCCAACATTATATTGTTATAATTAATCACATACAGTAAAACTTCCATTAGATGAGCACCGTCGGGACTTTTTCAAATCGTCCACTTAATAAAAGGTGCCCTTATTATAGAGGTGTCCACATAGAGAAGTTTTACTGTAGAAGACATTTTTTGCATTAAGATGGAATGTTCTAAAGCTTTATGAACTATCTAATTAAATAATTTGCTACAGTAACAAAAGAATTTCCTACTATTATCTCTGAAACATCGGTAAAGTCATATTTGAACATATGTTTTTTATCTATCATGAAGGTGAATACATATTAACATGCTTTAGTACACGTTTAGATGCACTTAGTTTGAATCAATAAAAGCATAAGAGTGATGTTTAGTTCATGAATGGAATTAGTATTAATTTTTGTCACCGTATCACTGTTCGTAACAAGACAGTGGATTGGGTCCACAAACACCTTATTTTGGAGAAAAAAATGTTTTTTATCCAAACTTGTTGCAAAAGAAAGAATACGTTATGTATTTTAATGTTGTCAGCCAAATTTTCAGCTCAAATGATGTTTTGAAGTCATTTTGATTTATTTTAAATGCAAATATCTATTATTTTACAAATTCTTTTTTTTTATAGAAATATGCAAAAAATAAGTTTTCTATCTGTTCTTATAATCTTTTATCACGGTTAACGTCTCATTGATTTTTTCATAACAAAGTCATAATAATGATATTATAATTTTAGTCAGAATTTTATAGTAATTCTTATGTGTCTGTAAATATAGTGTAACGAGAAAAGGTAATGAGATATCGATCTATTTGCTATATGAATCATTCATCCAACTTCAACAATAATTTCGATCTGACAAATCTTTAAACAATATCAATTTCATTTCGACAGACATGTTTGTTCATATTATAAAAATAAATATTTTTTCTCAATGGAAATACGATGTCGATTACGTTAACGAAATTCAGATGTTTTAGAATCAAAGTCTTAAATTTTTATTTTCATATGGATAATAGAAAGCTAGATAACACACAATAGCAATATTAAACGCTTAATCAAAATTGACCACGTATTAATCATGTTTTACAAAACAGTAGTTGGTATTTTTATCTTTTTTTTTAATTTAAGTGTTATTTTACACTATGTAGTAACTATACAGAGTCAATACAATGTAGAATCGATATTAAATCTCAAATTTAATATGTGATACCATACTTTCTCTTAATGATCGTGCCAGTTGTAGAAATCGTTTGCTTATTTCAAATTTTTTGACACCACATGGTTGTCTTAATCTTTAATTCAATTCCTATCATATTTCAAAACAACATATATTTATAAAAAAAAATAATTTCAAATTTAAATATTTTACAAATAATGCATAGATAACTTGAAAGAATTTTCTTAATTTTATATGAAAGAAAATCGACTGATTATTTACAGTCAAATTATTTTTATCCTATCAATGTTACTATTTTCGTAATTGTTAAAATAAAAATACGTATTTGTCATGAATATTTATTTAATACTTGTGAGTGCTCTTTCTTTTTTCTTTAGTATTGAAACTCTAGCAAGAAGAAAATAAGAAAAGAAAAAACTATCGTTCTAGCAACATCGCAAAACGACAGAAAAAGAACAGAATAGAGCCCCAAGCGTCAGTCGATGAGTAATCATTGTGCGCCTACTCCAATCCTCCACTTTCATTATTATTCACATATATTTTGACGTGCGTCAACTAGTTGCTGCTTTTGCAGTGTTTTTTTTTTATTCCATAGACGACAACAAAAAAAAAAGAAGGTAGAAATACGATCTATGTATCCTAATCAACCATATTCTCAAGGAAGTGGTGCAGGTGGCCCTCCATACCCTCAACAAACACCATATGGTGTTGGGCAGGGATTTGCAGGGTAAGTTTAAATTATAATGAAAATCTAAATAAAATTAATTGAAATTTATGATAATAAGTCAAAAAGTTCAAGTTTTTATATTAGAAAAATATTGTAAAAAATTTATAAATTAGTTCACATTAATAAATTGATAATAAAAAATTTATATGTTCTCTAAATATAATTTTCATTATATTTCAGTGGTTATCAACAAAATATGTCAACTCCATACGGTGGTAATCAAGGTGGATATGGAGGCGCTGGACATCAAGGTGGATATGGAGGTACTGTTCAACAAGGTGGATTTGGAGGTTCCGGTCAACAAGGTGGATATGGAGGAGCTGGTCAACAAGGTGGATATGGAGGTGCTGGCAACCCATATAATCAAGGTGGTTTTGGAGGTTCCGGTAATCTATATAATCAAGGAGGATCTCCTTATGGTCAAGGTGGTACATATGGTGGTTCTGGAAATTATCCAACTCCTGGTCAACAACAATATGGTGGTTATCCTTACGGACAGGATCCTGGTGCTCCTGGAACAAGATATCCTCCACCACAAGGCGGTGGTTATGGTGCAAATTCTGGCGGTTTCATGTCAAATGATCAACGTGCACAACGACTGAATCAAGTTATTCAACAATATGAGATCAATCAACAATTTGCTGCACGTTTACAGGCACTTGGAAATTGTGAAATTGTTCTTTTATGTGATGATTCAGGTAGTATGAATACACCACTTCAAGGTACAAATCAAACACGATGGGATGAATTGAAATCTGTATGTTTTATTCAGAAATTTTCTTGTACTATATAATCATTATTATTAAATCTATTATATAGCTTGTGAGTATCGTTGTTGATATTGCTGCTGTGATGGATTCAAATGGTATTGATGTTTATTTCTTAAATCGAGATCCAATGCTTAATGTGACCGATACACGCCATGTTCGTCAAGTATTTAATGCACCTCCACAAGGTTTAACACCACTTGTACCAGCATTACGACGGATCCTTGCTGCTAAACGTAATCAAACATTGGAAAAAAAATTATTAATTCTTATTGCTACTGATGGGTATGACAATAAAAATGAGTAAATAACCTATTTATCGATATTATTTGTTTAGAGCACCGACAAATGAATTTAGTCAAGTTGATATTGGTGCATTAGAAAATGTTTTACGTAATGAACGAACACCACAAACTTATGTTACATTTTTGGCATGTACAGATGATCTTCAATCAGTAAATTATTTATCAAATTGGGATAGAATGATGCCTAATTTGGATGTTATGGATGATTATCGTTCGGAACGTGCTGAAATTCAACGAACACGTGGAGGAAATTTTCCATTTTCATTTGGCGATTATATTGTTAAATCTTTATTAGGTGCTATTGATCCTTGGTAAATGATTCCTTTACTTATATTCAATTTCAATGAAAATTTCTTTTCGATTTTAGGTTTGATTCATTAGACGATCGTGCCTACTAAATTTATATGATATCGAAAAATGAAAGACATTATTCCATTTTCCCTTGTAATTAAAACATTACTAATGCTTATTTGGCGTTCGGAATATTGCTAATAAAAAATTTACTCATCTAGACGAATGTTCTTCATTAATATTAACTATATAATTTTGTCAATTGCAATTCTTTTGTACCGTTTTGATTGAAAAAACGAGTTAAAAAAATTTGATTTGAAAGCGGATCAGTAGTACATTTTACTGTATTATCTGTTAGACGAAAAAAAAAAACCTAACTAATATTGTAAGCATAGCTGTAATATTGCTACGTGTATGGAAAAAATATGTGAGATTATATGCAGAAAGTATTCTATTTGTATGAGTTAAAAAATGATTGAGAGTTAAAGTTTGATAAAATTCGACTACGTGATTCTAATAGTATGTTTTTTTGCTACATATTCACAATTAGACGTTTTTTTTTATCAAATAACATTGAAAGGCTGCGTCGTTATATTATATGTATTCTGTACACACATTAATAGACATAGCATTGTGTATGATTGAGAAAGTATATGCCACTTAAAGTAATATCTTTATCTTCATCTCATTTGCAAAGTAGTGTACATCTTTTACTCTTGCGTGACACATTAATACTAATTTTCTAAAACTTCATCTTGAATTGCTATATTTTAAAGAAGTTATACGTCCAACAAAATTAAAAATCTTCTGTAACGTTTAGTTAATAACTGAATTTTCAAGGTTCTATTTCATATATTTTATTAAGAAAAATTAGTGCAATTTTCTCATTGATTTCAGATGAGTTTTAACAGGCCAAGACGTTTTTAATCTCACATGACAGCAAATCAATGAATGAATATACATTTGATGTTCAGAAATGTTTAATATAAATCCCAATGACAAGAGAATGATATCTTCGATATATTTCGATATTTTAAAGATTTTTTCAATCACAGAATATAGAGTATTTTAATAGATTAAATATTAAAAATGACAAAATTTGAGTCGAAAAAGCTGAAAATAGTTGAAAATATTATTACCTGTCTGTAAATATTTCTATAAGTTTTTATCAATATTTTCTTTTGGTTTAACGTTCTCTCTATAAAATCTTTCACTAATAAATCAAGTAAAAGCAAAGTAGATATAAGTACGATGTCAATAATTTTCGTGATATTCAAAATTCTCAGATAGATACCACTATTTATGAAATAAGCAAATATATTTACATGCTCTTAAACTAATTCCTTGTGTTCAAAACCGTGTAGTAAATATATACTATTAGTCAATCATTTTTAGGTCCCACTAGTAGGATTAACGAACTTTTTATGGTTAATTATTGAATGTATGTTCTTATCGTTCGATACGAACTTAATTTTATAAAAATATACTATTTTAGATTTAATTACGCTATTGACACAACATGTAAATACATTACACTCATGTTGCACTGAATATTTTAACAATTGATTTTAATATCTGTTCTAAAAATCGAAATTTTCTATTTAACAATCTTTATGAAGCTTCATATTTTAGAATTCTTTAAAACTCAAAATTGTCAATATGTTACCTTAATAATGATCAATTCATATGAAAAACTACGAAATCAGGATGAAGAACTCTGTTAGATGTATTTCTGAAGAATAGACATTTTTTAAATCCTTCTCTCCCTTATCATTTCCTTTCTTTTATACAATTGTCTTAAAATGCATACTATTTTTACTTAGTATTACAATTATAAAGTTTGATAAAGAAAAAAATTTTAAAAGTATTTTTTCATTAATTTATTAAAATAAAATGAATTCGATAAGTAATAATAATTACTATTAAGTAATTTATAACTTAGACAAAGTAAGATTATCTTAAATAAGGTGAAGATATTTTTTGCCGACATTATACTAATACATTTTCTATCTTGTTTTCTTTCTATTAGCGTTACCATAACACTATTATATGTACATTCTATCTATTGGTTACAATGTCATGCGTGAATACATATACGTCTTCTTCTAATGTGTTTAGGTACAATCTTTTTTCCTTTTTCTTCCACTATAACGATCATATGTGATAGACATGGTTCTCTAGAATTCTTTTATCCACATTAGTAAATTTTTCAGACAATATATCAGAATGCAAAGGTAAAATATGGCAATTAAGTTGAAATTTTACAAATTATCTCCAACAATGAAACATATATCTTCGAATGGAAAAAGAAAATGAGAGCAAATAAAAAATTTTAAAACTGGTTGATCATAAAAACTATAATAAAAATATTGTATAATAATAAAAATGAGACACTTCACTACCATCGAATTCCACTAAATCTTTATCTACTTGCTACTGGCAGATGGCTTAGTCATTCGACTCGATAATTTCAACCAGAAGACAATGAATTAACACTAGTATTTGACTATATTTGAATAGTATCAATGATCATATTAGTCTTTTGATACGATTAATACAAACTGTATATCTATTTCTAATGCAAACCAATCAAATATTTCACAAACATTCATTAATTCTATATAGTGTTACATGTAGGCGATAGATACAAAATAGTTCTATTATTATATAATTTTACCAACATTACCTATTGTAAAGTTACTTATAATAACAGTACAATTTTTACTCAAGGATAAAATTCCATAGATTTTGTAACTGTACAATACATAATCAATATATTAAGACAACATATTTATCACTATATAGGTTTATGTGAAACAATGTTTTATTTTTCAAAGCTTCTGTTGAAATCCCATATTAATTTGTTTTTACGCATATTACCAGTTTCAAAAAATATTTTATATGCTTCAGCCATACAATAAAACTCGAAAAATGTAAGAAAAAATAATACACAGTATTTTATCTGTTTATTGATCTTGTTCGAATGACTTAATAATATCATATCTCTATCATCAGAGAATATGGTCAAAAAACCTACATAATATGGAAAAAAATAAAATACCTAATTAGCATTGAAAACTAACCAACCGTTTAATGTCTCCATATCTTCAACATACAAAAGATACTAATCAAATATCGACTTAATTTAGAAAAAAAATATTTGATTAAACATTGAAAACTAATCAATTAGCCAAAGTCATCATATTCTTATTGTCAAAGATATCAGGTCGTATATTGAAGTGAACAGAAAAAAAACAAACTTTTTTATTAATTATTGCTTATGAATAATATTACAGTATTTATCTATTTTAGTATCATTAACAAAATACTAAAATGACTGAAATATAATTATTCATGAATAAGATTTCTTATGTATATGCTATCGATATGTGTTTAGATCATTTATTCAGTAAATACATTATTATCTCTAATAGCGAAGCTAAGAGAAGGCAAATGAGCAATTACCTATTTCATATGAACATTTGAGCATTAAAATCTCCCCCTTTCAGCAATGTTTATTTATTTTTAAACTAGATAATAACTATATTTGTTTGTTCCGTCTGAAATACACGAATTATTTCTTGAATTTTAACTGTAAGTTCGATTTTATTAGGAAAATGTCAACTATGTAAAGGTAGACGAGAATAGATCAAAAAGCAAAAGAAGATATACGAACGTATATATGTCTATATATATATAGAGAGAGAGTGATACATACAAGTTAAAGTAAAATTCCAATGATGTATGTGTAAGAACACAAAGGAAGAGTCTAGGATGTGAAATAGGTCCTATTTTGTAGGAAAAATGATTACATATGATGCATCAACGCATATTGGAATACTCTTAAAAATTAACCTATGAATAGTTTTTTCCTAGGCCCTCTCTATGGATATGTATACTTTTATAATACATTCGCTCTACTTTCTTTTCATTCTTGAACTGAATTCACAGTAGCAAGCTATATACTAAGTTATGTGAAATGAGAAGCGATCCAGTGTGTTATTGAGCGATAATTTTTCTTCTAGGCCGCTGATTGGTTACAGATAATGGACATAACAAAAACGGATTATAACAAAATATATGTATTTTGATGTAGACAGATTATTTTTGTAATTGTTCGAATTAAGAATTTTCACTCTTCAAATGTAGATTGAATGCACAATGACTCTCATGTTGGATTAAAACATTTCGTTAAGAGCTTCAAGAGTACAGTTCAAGTCCAAACTTGTCAAAAATTAGTTAATCAAATGCGAGCCCAACAAGTTTTAAGTAATCAGATTTGAGTCCAAAAATTCTTAAATTCGACGAGTTGTTCTCATCAGTCATGATTCGATCTAAATGAATCTTGTCAGAAAGTTAAGATCCAATATTTCAAAAATAAATTTTGCCTGTTTATCAAAAAATGCAAGATTTCAAGAGTAATTTTATAGAATTGTCATCCATATATCATCTTTTTCGTAATATTCAACATGTACTCTGTTGCACTATACTCATCACACTTATCTCAAGTATCGTTCTATGCAAGATATTTATCTACATGATATTCGACTCTTAATATGAATCTAAATATTCTATTAGTTTACTCTCCTCAGAAAAAGCAATACATTCTAAGCCATTCGTTAAGATTTCATTTCTTTAATAAAACAACACTAAAACGCCTCACTAAATGCAGTGTAACTAAAGATAATTCATTTCAAAACATTTTGAATAAAAAATAAAGATATATTAAAACATTTGTTTTGCATGTAATTTGTCTTCATTAGTGTTTTGATGATATGCATACGAATAAAAACTATAAGGAAGAAAGAGATAATATTGTTGGCAGAAACAACAAGAAAAACAAAAAAAGATCATCGAGCAATAAACTTTATCATTATTCGACATTATGTTTTAAATTTCAACCTTTCCTATTATTAACATCGACATTTTTCTTATCGATAATCCCTTGTCAATATTTGACTATCTCTTTATAACTTAAACTGATCTCTAGATAATTCTTTTTTCTTTTAAGGTATTTAGTTCTTGTCTGTCTATTTTTGGGGAGTTTATATTTATCTATAATGTTTTTTTCTAAATTATATTAATCAGTTTGAAAAAAAAGTCTATCGAATTTATGGTTATTAACAGTTAGTATTAATTTAAAGTTGCACATCAAAAATAAGATTGCATTCAACTATTCTGCTAAGTTAACCAATACTTAGGTAATATCAAAGGTAGTGAGTCACGCATCTTAATTTTATATAGACTGCTTAAAAAAAGTTACTTTTTTGATGAAAATATAAGATGTCTTTTGCTCTATCTTTCTATACTATTTGATCACTATTCAATCAATATTATAATAATAAAATTATCATAAAAGCTGTTTTTGTTGCAAACTGGTTGGTACTATTTGGATCATAATACGTGGAATATTTTTGCATTTCATTTTATTATAATTGAGTAGGTTGTAATGAGAAAACAAAATATACTACACGATGCAACGTGAAAAGCTCTACAATTTATAAAGGATTGTTTATTCTATAGTTACGCTTATCGTTTCCAGAATAGACGAAATTCGAAGCGATCAAATTTCGACAATGAAAAAAAGGATATTATTTTATGGTAAAGGACAAATTTACTTGTAGTTTTATCGTATCTTTTATAATTGCTCTTTGGAAATTATAGAGCTTTTCACATTGCATCTTGTGGTATATTATGTTTTTTATTAGTACTTGCTAAGTGATAATAAAATGAAATGTAAAAGTGTCCCACTTATTATGATCCAAATGGTACCAGCCAGCTTGCAATAAAAACAGTTTTTATAATAACTTTATTATTATGATGTCGCAGGTCGGTTTGAAATTCAGTTGAGATTGGAATAGTTGTGTTTTGTTTTAAATAAAATATTAACCATTATTAGTAATTTTTAGTTTAAAGTTACTATTATTTAATTAGAGACTTTTTTCTTGTAGTTGTATTTTGTAGTTAAAATTAAGTCAATCATGATGTTAGTTGTTGCTTTTAAATGCAGTCATATTAATGATAATATTTTCTTAGCTGAGAGTTGTTATTAATTTTTTTATCCTAAATTAAGTTTTGTCATGGGAACATTGGATGATTAGTCGAATTTATTTCGTTTAATTTTTCGCATGATGAGAACATGGGGATATCGAATGATTGATTAAAACAAAATCAAGAATTTGTTTTATTTTTTCTCGTTAGATTGAGTGCTTTTTGAAGATCAAGACATCGACACATTGAATGAGTTGACGATAATAGATGAAAAAAGTACTGCATAATAAGAGTTTTCTCGAGCAAGGGGCTTGATGATTAGAGGTTGTCTTGAAAAAGGAATCTTTCTATTACATGCAGTTCTGCCATCAATAAATATGAGATAAGTCAATAAGCAAGAGATTATAAAATTCATTAGTTATACTAGGCTTTAGTAGATTCCTTAAATGCAAACACTGAAATTCGTAAATAATACCATTACACGAGTAAAGCACTTGAAATTAATTATGATAGGACTCATACAAGTGATTTCCCTTACTTTACGACAATAAATAAAAGAACAAATATACTAATATATTTTATCTACTGCGATTGATGTAATTATTTCCAAACGATGGTTTGAATGAATATATTTCGGTACGTTTAAAAGCTTTATTCGTAAGATAAAAAATTTACTTTTTAACCTTTTTTCTTTCTGTAATTATTTCACGCATTTCAATCTCAACAAAATTCACATGTCAACTGTGACATATATTCATAAACATATTTCATTCAGCGTGACCTAAGATTTTTTTCTGACCATTTGATTAATTTTTTTTAATTTGTTTGAAATATTTCTATATTAAGAAAAACTGTGATGTTAATCTTCTTGAATGTATAGTAAACTATTTTATTTTTTAATTTATCAACATAGTGAGAGTAAATTACACTTGTATTTCTTCTTCTTATCTTTCGGCAAACATAGAATTGGATTTACATGCTATTACAGACTCCGTTTTTCACAGTATCCTCATATATATATAGGTCATTCTTTTTTTTCTCTATTTCTCTCTCTGTTTCGTTCTATGCATGGTATCACATATTGTTGTGATGGTATTAATATATCTTATTCCTTTGTTCATGTGATATCATGTATTCTTGTCGTCCATGTCTTTCGTGTCCTTCTTAAATATATATGTTTCTCTTCTCTTTTTTCTTCTTCTATCTCTGCTTATATTTTTTATGTATATGGTTAAATTTTGAAAATAAAATATA